>RCUC01068175.1:0-21014 GCA_003697995.1 Taxidea taxus jeffersonii
GGCCCAAGTCTTTCTTCCAGGGGTCATGGAGGATAATCAACTGGCCATTCATGGAGCATGCATGAAGACAAGCCTCCTTCTTAAAACTAACAGACTTCAGGTCATAGAAAAATCTCAGTGAACAAAGAAACCCTCAGTGTTATAGTCCCCGTCATTCTTCTGATTAAAATAATGACTCCCCTCTCTTTTGGTGAGAAGTGTATCTTGGTCTATTTTTAGATGTGTATTTTATGTTGTTTGCTGTGACTCAACTTGTTTTCAAAATGTATATTCAAATCTTTTTTCAGAAGGATGGTTACTGGTGAGCAGAAAAGTCTCCTTTTGCTATAGATTCTGAAAGATCTGGAAAGGTGGAGTGGGCAGAGAAAACTGGACTTCATTCATGTATAAAGACATTCAAAAAGCCTTTGACAGGAACGCCTGGGTGGCTCAGTTGGTTAAGCGGCTGCCTTCGGCTCAGGTCACGATCCCAGCGTCCTGGGATCGAGTCCCACATCAGGCTCCTTGCTTGGTGGGGAGACTGCTTCTCCCTATGCCTGCCTTTCCCCCTGCATGTGTTCTCTCTCTCTGACAAGTTAAAAAAAAAAATCTTTAAAGAAGAACTAAAAATTAGGATTAATTATTCAAGACTCAAATAATGTTTCATATTTGCAAATATTTTCCATTCTTATGAGCAAATGTGTTGAGAAGGCGAGGCACAGGCTAGAGGGGATTGTGATTTTTCTTTTTTGTTGTTGTGCCAGAGAGACCCTTGTTCTTCGGGATTCCTAAGGATGAGGGCCTCTCTTAGATGTCAGAGGTCAGGACAGAGGAGGCCTGAAGCCTGGTTCCTGGGCACCATGAAGAACGGCTGAGGATTCTTTAATAGCATTTCTGAAGATCACCTATGCTCTAAGCACTCTGCAGGTGATCAGGGTATGAAAATTCAACACCCCATTTCCTCCGGTTTTCTCAGTCTCACCAGAAGCTGTTTGAATCCTGTCATCATCTCAACCCATTGACTCAAACCCTATTTAAGAAAAGTTTCTTTTTTCGGAATTGGCTGGGCAATGTTTACCGAGCCTCTCTTATACCCTTTGCCTGTTAACCAAGAGCACATTTAGGGATGTGATTGCCAGGGTTGGGGGGTCAGCACACCTGGCTTTAAATCTTGGCTCCCCACTTGCTAACTGTGTCACCTCGTGACACACTGACTCTTTGTAAGCCCGTTTCCTTGCCTATAAAGTAAGAGTAATACTAAAGCCTATGTTGTCTCAGGCCATTGTGGGCATCTAGGGAGGTTTTGTGAGGCTTTCCATATACAGCTCTCTGCCCTTGACCTGGCACAGAGAGGGAGGGCACTCAATCAGTATTAGTTACCACGGGATCTTAACGTTGCTGTAACTTTGTGTCTCTCCGAAGGCCCTGGTATTCTGCCTTTGTGTTTGGCTGTGGGCTTGTACCTGTTAGACTATGGGCTCTTTAGGGCTGGGGCTGAGTTTTACCTGTCTTTCTAATGCCCTCAGCAGTAGCCTGATGCCTCACTAAACATGCAATTAATTATTTGCTGAATTGAGTGACCTCTGGTTCATTCTCTCATACAGGAAGCCAGCAGCTGTGTGGAAGGACTTTGCATGCAAATATCCAGTGTCCTCCAAGCTTTGCCACCTCAATACACGGGGGTATCTGCCTGGTGGAAGACAGGAACCAGAAGCTTTCCTTTTGAGAGCTTGTCCAGTTGATGGCGGTGACCGTGATGGTGGACCTGGAAGTCGGGGTGATGCTGCAAGCAAGAGCACTGGGTCTCAAACTTGAACATGCATCAGAATCCCCTAGAGGGCTTGGGAAAACATGGATGGCTGGGTCCCACCTTGGTAGGTCTGGAGTGAGTCTGAGAATCCATATTTCTAACAAGCGTCCAGGTGATGCTGATGTGGTTGGCCCAGGACCATACTCCGAGAACCATGAGGCTCATAGAGGAGTGGTTCTCAAGCCTGGCTCTGCAGGAGACTCACCTGCGGGCCCCAGCAGAGACGAATCAGAATCTCTGGGACGTGGTCCTGGGCTGTATTTCAGCCCTCCACCTGATTCCACTGGGCATCCAATTACAACCAGTATGAGACTCAAACGAGACAAAGGGAAAATTTAAGAGGCAGAGATGGGGGCCTGGAGAGAACCTTGCCCAAGGGAGTAAACACCGAAATCCTCAGATGTCCGTTGGTCAGGCATGATCAGTACTGACTGCCAAATAGCGAAAGAGGCCCCCCGATATCTGTGGGGGCTCAGGTGTTGAAAGTAAGGTAATTGTCCAATTAAGCAGTTTGCGAATATGTGCTGGGCTGTGGGGCATGCCAGCAGGGAGAATGCTTCAGAGTCATTGGCAAGATGTTGCCTGGGCCCCAGTTAGCCATGAACACGGTGAAAACAGAGCTCTGGCCGAGGCCCCCCCCTCCTGGCCTTGAGTAACACAGACACGGCCCCAGCACAGAGACCCCAACCATTGGCTTCAAGTCTCTGCACAAGCCTGTGATTCTGACCACCATCTGGAAACCTAGCCTCTTGGTTACAGGTAAGTTTTCGTTTTTGTTTTTTTTTTTCCTCTTGTTAAGTTTCAAATGTGCTTCTTTGATGGAAATGTATCTCTCGCTGATTAATAAGCACCTATATTGTGTGCTGACCTATGTTGAAGTTCATGAATTATTTTACCTAACCCTTCTAAAGGCTTGTGAATTAGCTACTCTTAATTGTTATGGCTTTACAGGACATTGAAGCACAAAGTGGTTAAGTAACATGTCCGAGGTCACAGAGTTAGCAAGTAGCAAAATCAAGCTTCAAAGACAAGTTCTGGCTGCAGGGCCCTCCACTCCATGACGGGCACTGGCGCAGTGTGGTCTGGAGACCCTTCCGGGGAGGTGGGGGACCTGAATGAGATCTAAACTTGCACCACAACACTAAGAAGTTACTACATTTCAAGTTCATTCTTACAGAGGAAGAGATGATGGGTGATGAGAACGTAGTTTTGTATTCCTGTTTGAAAATGTTCTCAGTTTCAGTTTCTAACAAGCTAAATGTTGATGGGGAAAACCTGCAGAAACCGAAGCTCCTTGGAGTTCTCCACAGTTTTAAGAGTGATGTTGGAGTCCCCGAGAGTGAGAAGTTTGAGAACTGGTACTATTTCTGTGGTGGATGAGATCACCGCACGAAGTGTGGACCTGGGGGGACTTTGGGTCCCATGCAGCCCAGCTCCATTTTACAGATGGGAAAACTGAGGTCCACATTTCCTGCTGCTTGCCTAGAGGTCACACAAAGGGCAGTGCCAGAACTAGCACTGGGCCAGCTGCTCTACTTTTTGATTCTATTAAAAGATAATATTGAGGCATATTAAACATTTTGAGAGTTTATTTGAATAAATTGATTTCAATCGAGCAGCATCCAGTCTGGCAGACAGAAAGGAGCTCTGAGGGGCTGTACAAAATGAAAGACTCATAGGAAGAAAGGAGCAGGAACAAGGCGGTTATACCCAGCAAAGAAAGCGGTTGTTCATCGCAAGGCTTCTTTCCTTGAGGGGATGGCAGGAGTCTGTCCAGGCACGTTTCCTAACTGCTGTTGATGGGGCGTTTCCTGACGGTTTTAAAGTCCATATCTGGGGCATTGTAATGGAGGTGCCTCGGGACCTCGCAGAAGACACTCCAGTTTGGGTCTGTTGGCTCCTTTTTCACAATTTTCCCCAATGGGTTTGATCTAAGAGATGAGATCAAGCCTTTCTCACAGGTGTTCCTTGATGAGCAGGGGATGCTAGAAACCCTCTTCTGCTTTCTGTGGCACATGCTCAGAGTGCCTGGGTGGCTCGGTCGGTTGGGGATCTGACTCTTGATCTTGGGGTCCTGGATTCAGTCCCCCCCTGACGGGGTCTGTGGCATATCCTTTCTTTCCTAGTAGAAAGGCTGAGCCTGTGGTGGTTTTGGAATCTGTAATGTTCATTGTGCTCACACAGATTTCTCCTTTTAAGTAACAGTTCTTTTCTCAGAACATTTCAAATGGAGTAAACATACATCAATCAGCGTGGAGTGGCAATCAGCAATCAGCTCCCTATTCATTCCGGCTGGTGACCCGGAGCTCCCCTCCCCCCTCCCCGCCCCCTGTTCCCTGTAAGAGCAGCTAGGTGGCAGGGACACCGCGTGGGAGGCCTGGCCTCACCACTACCTGCTCTGACAGGCTTTCTTTGTCTGGAGAGCAGATTCTTGAGATGGCTGGGGTGAGGTTTTTCATTCTTTCCAAAGTAAAGGAGGCCCGCGAATTAAAGCCAGAATGAAAGAACGTGTCTCTTGGGAGGAGGATGTGCTTTTTCCGTGCAGGTTAGTGAGCAGGAAATTGGGCACTTCTCTGCCCTGTTAACACCCCATTTTTGCACACCCCACCCCTAAAGCTGGTGGGGTGCATTCTCTCCGTCTTCACCCCAAGGTCCATCGGCTGCCTCCCGATTTGCCCCCAAGGAAACACAACTCTTGCGGGCTGATGGCACCCCCTGGAGGCCAGCATGGGGAATTGTGCGACCACCCAGGCCTTATGTCCCCTTCCAGGGGCTACTACTGCGCAGGTCAGAGTCCCTGCCTATTCTCTTCCCAGGTGCATTACACACACTCACTCACACTCACTCTCATACTCACACACTCTCTCTCTCACACACACACTCACTCTCACATTCTTCTTTTCTCTCAGAGCCATGCAATCCCCCCTTTAACCCTTTAAATCATCTCTGTGGTTAACCAGTTATTTCGGGGAGAAAAACAGTTCCATCTCCCTTCATTCCATTTATGTTGACCAAATTTAACTCTACTCACCTCTGACAAGACTCGTAGGAGTGCTAGTGAAACTATGAAGGGAAATGATAGAGGCTTGAGGTAAAAATGAGTGCAGACAAGAGATCAGGGGCACCTGGGTGGCTCAGTAGGTTAAGCCTCTGCCTTCGGTTCAGGTCATGATCCCAGGGTCCTGGGATTGAGCCCCGCATTGGGCTCCTTGCTAGGTGAGAAGCCTGCTTCTCCCTCCACACCCTCTGCTTGTGTTCCCTCTCTTGGTGTCTCTCTTTCTGTCAAATACATAACATCTTAAAAAAAAAAAAAATCATCCCCACTGGGCCTGATCTGGGTGCCACGGAATCCTGGGAGTAGAGGGACCAAAAGTCGCAGTTTTAGCCCTGAAAGCCCCGCTGCAGGGAAATCCCTCCTTTCCCTCTACCTGGGTCACCCTACTCCCGGGATTCCAGGGCAGCGAGGGGCGCTCTCTCTCTCCTCCTGGGAGGTTTTTCCCCCACTGCAGTCAGGAGAAGCCGAAGAGCTCTGAGAGAGGACAGGAAAGAGAAAACAAGCAGCACTGGAAGTTATGGGCGTTTGGGGAACACCCACGCTCTCACCGACAGTCCGGAAGGTGTGCTAGTCCCCTAAATTCCCTTTAATGCTGGCCTAGTGCTGATTCCGTTTTTGAATCTCTCATAGTAAAATTCCCTAGATAACATAAAAGCAATTCAGAATTTTTGCCAGAGAAACATTGAATTGTGTACTTTCTTATGACTCTAAATAGCGTATGTATCTCACCAAGCTAAAAAGGAATGGCTACCTTTTTGTTGAGCAGTAATTGACCTATAACATTAGTTTCAGGTGTACAACATGATTTAATATTTGTATATATGTAAAGTGACCACAGTGAGTCTGGTTAGCACCATTCACCGTGGGTAATTATACATTTTTTTCCCTTGTGATGAGAAATTTTAAGGTTTACTCTCTTAGCGACTCTCAGATATATAATATGATATTAACTATAGTCATTACGCTGTCTGTAACATTCCTGGGACTTATTTATTTTATAACTAGAAGTTGGTGCTTTTTTCTTTTTTTAATATTTTATTTATTTATTTGTCAGACCACAGGCAGGCAGAGTGGCAGGCAGAGGGAGAAGCAGGCTCCCTGCCGAGGAAGGAGCCCCATGTGGGACTCGATCCCAGGACGCTGGGATCATGACCTGAGCCGAAGGCAGCTGCTTAACCAACTGAGCCACCCAGGCGTCCCGAAGTTGGTGCTTTTTGAGTGCTTTAACCCATTTCACCCATTCCCCTATTCCTGCCTTGGGCACCATCAGTCTATTCTCTGCATCTGTGAGGTTTTTTTTTTTAATTTTAATTTATTTTTTATTTTATTTTTTCAGATTTCATGTGTAAGAGAAATCATACAGCATTTGGCTATCTGTGTCTGACTTATTTCGCTTAGCATAGTGCTCTCAAGGTCCATCCATATTGTTGCAAAATGGCAAGATTTCCTTCTTATGACTGAGTAATCTTCTATTTTGTGTGTGTGTGTGTGTGTGTGTGTTTTGTGTGACGTTTTCCTTATCCGTTCATCTATTGATGGACACTGATGTTGCTTCCATGTCTTGGCTATTGTAAATAATGCTGCTGTGAACATGCTTTTTTGAGTTCCTGTTGTTTTCTTCAGATAAATATCCAGAAATAGAATTGCTGGATTATATGGCAGTTCTATTTTTACTTTTTTGGCGAGACTCCATACTGTTTCCATAGTGGCTGCACCAATTTACATTCCCACCAACAGTGCGCGAGGGTTCCTTTTTTTCTTCCCATCCTCATCAGCAGCTGTTCTCTCTAGTCTTTTTGATAATACCCATTCTAACAGGTGTCAAGTGTCCTCACCTTGTGGTTTTAATT
Source organism: Taxidea taxus jeffersonii (assembly GCA_003697995.1). NCBI lineage: Eukaryota > Metazoa > Chordata > Mammalia > Carnivora > Mustelidae > Taxidea > Taxidea taxus. The sequence continues at coordinate 6,695 of RCUC01068175.1, forward strand.
TGCATTTCCCTCGTGATTAGTGACCCAGAGCACCTTATCAGGTGCCTGTGGGTCATCTGCATGTTTTTAGAAAAATGTCTATTCAGATCCTCTGCCCATTTAAAAATAATTGACAAATAACATTAGTTTCAGGATTTAAATGGGATTATTTCTTTGTTATCGAGTTGTATGACCTCCATGTATATTTTAGATATTAGCACCTTATCAGATATATGATATGTAAATATTTTCTCCCATTTGGTGGGTTGCCTTTTCATTTTGTTGATGATTTCCTTTGCTCTGCAAAAACTTTTTGGTTTAATGTAACTTGACTTGTTTAGTTTTGCTTTTTTGTTGCCTTTGCTTTTAGTGTCAAATACAAAAAAAGGTCATTGCCAAGACAAATGTCAAAGAGCTTACTGCCTATGTTTTCTTCTAGAAGTTTTATGATTTCAGGTCTTACATTCAAGTCTTTAATCCATTTTGATTTTAATTTTGGGGTATGGTATGAGATAATGGTCCAATTTCATTCTCTTGCGTATGGCAGACCAGTTTTCCCAATTGAAATTGTCCTTGCCCCATTGTATATTCTTGAAGCAACCTTATACTTTTGAAGTAAGAATATACAATTTTAAATTATAATTATAGATCCCAATTGTATATTCAGTGTTTTCATCATTATTAATTGACCACATATGTATGGATTTATTTCTGAGCTCTCTATTCTGTTCCATTGACCTATGTGTCTGTTTTTATGCCACAACCATTTTGTTTTGGGCACCTGGGTGGCTCAGTCAGTTAGGTGTCTGCCTTCAGCTCAGGTCATGATCCCAGGGCCCTGGGATCGAGCCCTATGTAAGGCTACTTGCTCAGCAAGTAGCCTGCTCCTCCCTCTCCTCCCTGCTTGTACTCTCTCCCTATCTGTCTGTCTCTCTCAAATAATAAATAAATAAAATCTTAAACCATTTTGTTTTGATTACTATAGTTTTATAATATAGTTTGAAATCAGGGAGCATGATGCCTCCTGCTTTGGCTTTCCTTCTCCGGATTGCTTTGGTTATTTAAGGTCTCTTGTGGTACCAGACAAACTTTAGAATTGTTTGTTCCAATTCTGTGAAAAAAATGCATTGGAATTTTGATAGGGACTGCACTGGACCTACAGATGGCTTTGGGTTAATGGCTACCTTTTACTGAACACTTACATGCACACCTCAGAAATACACTTTTTTTTTTTATCATACCTAATTGGTAGATACGAAAACTGAGTCTTAGGCAGATAACTTGCCCATAGCAAACCGTGGAGAAACATTTGCACCCAGGTCTCCCTGACCACCAAGCCTGTGTTCTTAACCACATATTTTTATCAAAATAGCATACTGCTTGAAATTGAGTAAAAATTGTCCTCCAATCCCAGTCATTTTTCCATAGTCTACAATTCATTTGCCTATGATTTCTTGCCTGTGGATTAGAATTTTCCTCTAATCAGTGCAAAGTTCCCCTGTAAGTTGCCCAGTGTGCTGGGAGAGATCACACTTGAGCTGTAGTCCTGTGTTGAGCTGAGTGTTATGGAGGTCTTTGAAGAGAAGCCACACATGGTGGCTGGTGTTGATAGGGCAGGGGAATGACATCTTGGAAAAGGACCCCAAGAGCCTTATGGGGCAGTGTTAGCTAAAGCACTTGGCGGAAGTTGTAGATTTTATCCTATCTGAATTCACTTTTTATTCCTTTGTTTGCTATATATATTTCTTTTTTTTTTTAAAGATTTATTTATTCATTTGACAGAGATCACAAGTAGGCAGGCAGAGAGGCAGGCAGAGAGAGAGGGGGAAGCAGGCTCCCTGCTGAGCAGAGAGCCCGACTCCGACTCCGGGCTAGATCCCAGGACCCTGAGATCATGACCTAAGCCAAAGGCAGAGGCTTAACCCACTAAGCCACCCAGGTGCCCCAGCTATGTATTTCTTGATTCTTGACACAAAGTCAATACAGAAGGAAGATAAAAGTGAAAATTTCTCTTCCTTTCTCCCCACCTCAAATCACACACCTCCTTTAATTTTTCTATAAATATTCTCCCCTTCAAATAAACTTCATGCACCTCCTTTTCTACTTCTAGGACTTACCTTTAAAAATATTTAACTTTTGGGACGCCTGGGTGGCTCAGTGGGTTAAGCTGCTGCCTTCGGCTCGGGTCATGATCCCAGCATCTTGGGATCGAGTCCCACATCGGGCTCGTCAGGGAGCCTGCTTCTCCCCTCCCCTCTCTGCCTGCCTCTCTGCCTGCTTGTGTGATCTCTGTCTATCAAATAAATAAATAAAATCTTTAAAAAAAAAAATTTAACTTTTACCCAGATGCGATGAGATCACATTCAGCTGCTGCTGCAGGGAAAGACAACAGATTTCTCTTTTGTAAATAAAGATCACCGGCAAAAAATAATCAGCAGTTGAGATGGAAATTCTTTAAGCTATTAACATTTTATTTCCATTAGCTTCTAGAAATTGAATTAGCAGATTACATTTTTCCCCCCTGTAGCTCTAAAGGGGAATCCAGTGTGCCTGCATTCTTTCATTAAGAATTCACTGAGGGAAAAAAAAAAAAAAAAGAATTCACTGAGCATCTTTCTGGTTGGCCAGAGCCAGACCTGTTACTGCACTGATTTCTCCAGTATCCTGTTGATGCAGGAAGGAAAAAAATCAAGAACACAACAGTCAGGGACATGCAAGACCCGAAATTATTAGGCCCAGGTGATATGGGCAAACCTCTTCCTTCTTTCCCTTCCCTGCTTGCCCAAAAGGTAGATCCCCTAAGTTTTGGGGCCCTCTGACCCAACTAGTGTCTCTATGCTGTGGCCCCCAAACTTTAGGAGTACTCCCGTGAAGAAAAGGGGGGAAAGCCCGCGGGTCCTGGAGATGGTGCTTCTTCTTTTCACTGCTGTGTGTGTGTGTGTGTGTGTGTGTGTGCTCTGCAGGAAACAAGAGGCAAGTTAAAAAAGAAACTGTAACCACAGAGGAATGTTTGACAGATATTTTGGCAGATTTCTTCCTAAACTGTAATCTGCAGCTGTGGTTTGTTTCAGTTCTTCTAACTAGCTTAAACTATTTGGTGGCTAAGCCATTGTGACCTTTCAGAGACTGAGCGTGTAGCGTGACAGCACATTCTTCTTGGTCACACAGTGTGTTCTTCCTCAGCTCTTATTTTTTGAATGGATCGACTTTGTTCCAATATCAAGGTTTCTCTTAAAACTACTCAGTCTTTGTTACTTCAAGTGTCCTCACTTGAGGATTCAGTGTGGGTCAGGGTTTTCCACACCTGTAACTTGGGCACCACTGGGTTTTCCACTCAAGCTTGGGGAAGGGGCTAACCTCGATTTGGGGCCCATCCCAGGGACGCAGAGAATTTTCGATTCCTCAAGACACAATCACTTGCACAGATAGGGACACTCAGCAGGAGGGTATGTGGAAGACAGTTTATGCTAAATCACAATTTTCTTTTTTAAAAAGAGATGTGTCTTTCATAAAAAATAGGCATCGAGCACTTACCATGTGTCAGGGACTATTCTAGGCATGGGAGTCGGGGAGGGTACTGGGGTGAGAAAAGACAGTCTCTGACCACATGTAGTTGACTGATCAACAAGAAGAGACAGATAATAAACAAGTAGATATGGGACGCCTGGGTGGCTCAGTTGGTTAAGCAGCTGCCTTCGGCTCGGGTCATGATCATAGCGTCCTGGGATTGAGTCCCACATCGGGCTCCTTACTTGGCAGGGAGCCTGCTTCTCCCTCTGCCTCTGCCTGCTACTCTGTCTGCCTGTGCTCTCTCTCTCTCTAACAAATAAATCTTAAAAAAAAAATAAACAAGTAGATATGTTATTTACATTGTTGGGGTTTTAGTTAGAAATATAACATGCTTTTGTCACCAATTCAGGTAACGCAGAGGAATATAAACCAAAAAAATGAGGTTTCCTTCCCAGGCTTCTTCCAATGCCTTCCCGATACATCATCCCTGTTGTAATTTAATGTGTATCCTTCCAGATTTTTCCCAAGCTTACACAGACATGTACTCCTATATTTATTGTGGGTGAGGGGTCATAATGTACATAGCACTTTAACTTTTTTTCCTTCTTATCAAGCTATTACATGCAACTGTCCTCATCAGAACCTACTGCGTTCTTTATGATGCCGCAGTAGGGATTTACTAATTGTTCCTCTGATGGTGGGCACTTATCTTGTTTCTATTTTCCCACCATCGCAGAAAATGCCGCAGTGAATATTCTTTTGTATTACATCATTTGCAATGGTAATAGTATTCCTATAAGCTAGGATCCTTCAGCCAGGATTTCTGGATCAAAGAGCATGCATACTAGATTGATTTTTCTGATAGTGAAGTTGTTTGAAAGTTATACCGAAGAGAGAGAGGGAAGGATGGGTGGAGAGTCATAAGAACAGAATGCCCAGAAAAGCATCTCGTAGTGAAGAATGCGAACAGAACAAGACGACGGTCTGACTAACCGCAGAATGTAATTGTCCAATCTCCTCAGCAGCCTCTCATGAATTCTTCAGATTCCACAGTTGGACCAAGTTATCCGATCTGAGCACCATGAGATTAGAGTTGACCCTTGAACAACAGAAGAGTTAGGGGCGCACCAATCCCTGCACAGTCAAAAATCCATACATAACTTTCGACTCCCCCCAAACTTAACCCCTAGTGGCCTGTTGTTGGCTGGAAGCCTGACCGATCACAGAAACTGTTGATGAATGCACATTTTGCACGTTATGTGCATTGTACGTTGTATTCTTAGAATAATACCTAAGTTTTTCTTCATTTTTTGGATATTTCTAAGCTTTGTGGTTTGTCTGCAAGTTTTTTTCAAATTGTTACCTGTGTCCAAAAGAGTTTTCTAGGACATTTATTTGAAAAAACTGTTTAGTGCTATGTAACCCACAGTGTTCTGGAATCTGCTGTGGTATCAGGTAGGTCTTACTTGCCCTCACTCAGACTGTAGATGATTCTGGACCAATATGGGCTTGAGCTGCATGGGTCCACTTGATACGCAGATTTTTCTTTTAACAGTACTGTAAATATATTTTCCTTATGATTTCTTCTTGAAATTATAAAATATTTTAGTATAGCCTAACATAAATCCAACATTTGTTTAGCTCTCATCCAGTCTTATCAATTCTGATCAATCTTCCACATTTTCTTTGGGCCATTTTCACAAAATAAAATGTCACTGGAATGATTGAAAACTATGCACCCCAATTTTGCTTGCAAGAAGTAGTTATTACCTGAAATTTGTTGTGTTTTTTTTTTTTAAGATTTTATTTATTTATTTGTTAGAGAGAGAGCATACACAGACAGAGAGAGAGGCAGGCAGAGGCAGAGGGAGGAGCAGGCTCCCTGCCGAGCAAGGAGCCCGATGTGGGACTCGATCCCAGGACGCTGGGATCATGACCTGAGCCGAAGGCAGCTGCTTAACCAACTGAGCCACCCAGGCGTCCCTGAAATTTGTTTTTGATTATACTTCTACCAAAGTACATATTTATCCCATGTTTGTGCATTCCAAAAGGAAAGTATGAAGCTTTACTTATGCAAAATAACATTACATACACTTTCCTTTTCGTGAATGCTTCCCTGTAATGCTTTAAAAAAAAAAAATGTTGAGTAGTGAAAAAATTGAGTATTGTTAACACACCATGTAATAACTAATTTCAGGGGTACAACATAGTGATTCAACAGGGTACACATTAGGCTCTGTCCACCACATGTGTACTTATCTCTCACCATGCAGTAGTATCTCCTTAGAATTTTCTTAATAATTTAATAACAATAATAATACTTTATTTTCTTAATAATTTTTTTTCTAGCTCAATTTGTTGTAGGAATATAGCATATAATACATATAACAAAGAGAACATGAAGGTTCCCCAGAGGCCATGTTAAGGATTTTGATTATCCCAAGAGCCATGGGAAGCCTTTAAAGTGCTCTCAGCAAAAGAAGGGTAGGGGAAGAGCATGGGGAAACACAATCAGACTTGCAATTTGGAAATGGTGGTGTGAAAACAGAGAATGGGCATTAGGCAGGGGGGTGTGGGTGAGAATGCAGGTAGGGAACCAGAAACAAGGCTTTTCTAGCTCTCCAGTGGAGAACACGGCAGATGAGACTGTGGTGGTGGTAGACTAGATGTTGGCCACATGAAGAGATCTTCAGGAAGTAGACCTCCTGGGCTTGGTGGATTTGATGGAAGAGGATTGTGTCAAGGAGGGCCCCAAGGGTTCAGGTCTGGGGGACTGGATAGTTGGTGGCAACATTCACTGAGTCTGGGAGTACTGGAAAAGACACGTTGGGGAGAGGGGATTTTAGATTTTGCTTTGAGACTGGTTAGTTTGAGATGTCTTTGAAACCATCGAGAGGGGCTTCTGGGGTAGGCTTCTGGGTAGGCTGTTGGGTATTTGGCCCAGGAGTTCAGAGGAATGATGGGCTTTGTAGAGATCAGTCTGCAGGACCTCTGAGTAGATGTGGTCATTGAAGTGTAGGCCTGGGTGAGATCCCTCAGGAAGGCTAGTTAGGCTGAGAAGAAGGGAGAAGCCAGGTCCCACCTGGAAGACTGCCCATAATTAAAGACCCAGTTGGAGAGGAAGGCATCTGTAGGCCTGGGAGTAAGCACTTCCTTAAAAATCCCAACCCAGCCATCTCACTTGCCTCCAGCTTGCCTGCCCCTTTGTTGCTGGCCAGAGAGGAAGAAGGAGAATCAGGAGAGCTGCCAGTGAAACCTGGGGAAAGAGACTTATTTTCAAGAAGGAGCAGTGGTCACCATTGTTGAATTCTGCTATGGGGACAGATCATCTAGACACTGAAAAAGATGTTTGGCTTTCTCTGTGTGCCTAGGTACCATGTGCTGTGTGAGATGGATCGACGAATGTGTTGAAGATCCCCTCATCTTGGCTTTCCACTCTTTAATAGATTCTCTGAGTGCCCTTGTCTGTCAGCCAGACTGAGCCGTTCTCATTGCCCATTTCCCTCCTCCTAGGGCAGCCTCCACCCAGCCTCACACCATCGTCATCACTCCACCTTTGTTTTCATGAGAGGGGCTTTTCATTTAATTCGTCATAAATGACCCTCCTCCTGTTGTTGAACTTGCCTGATGGTTGAATCAGCTCCGTAGCTGAGAAGCCTGTGGCAGGTGTAGGGTTCTCCTTTTTGGAATAACCCGTGCCAGGGAGATCCTGCTGTGTGCGGGAACCAGCACCGACAAGGTGCGCGATTGTCACTTCTTCAAAGCCACGGGGTTAAAGGCATAGGCTCTGGAATCTGACCAACGTGGGTTCAAATCCCAGCTCTGTCACTAGTTTTGTGATGTGAGGCAGATGAATTAACCTCTCTGAGCTGAGCCACAGTTTCCTCATCTGGGAAATGAGGACCATAACCAAACCCTGGAAAGTCGTGAGGCGGATTCTGTGGGCTCGGAGCTGGGCCGTGGTCCACACTTGAGAATCACAGGGCGCTTTCTGCTGCTGCTGTCCCTACTCTTTGATTTTTGTTGTTGTTGTTGTTGTTGTTGTTGGATTCTTCTAGTTTTCCCAGGAGGCATCCCAGGAGGATTCCAGATTGGAGGTCTGATTTGTCCTCAGTCTGTTGGGGAGGGAGGCACTGAAGTCTAAAATAATCTGCTCCCTTCCTGCAGGGGACCCTTTTCTCTGTGCTCCCCAAATACAACCTGCCTGCCTAGCATTGCTCCGAGCACGCTGCATTGTGACTGATTGACCTATGCGTCTATCAGCCTCACTGGACATGGAAATCTTTACAGGACCCGTCCTAGCACAATATGTAGCACAGAAGGAATGATGGCTCAGGACTAATTAACCCTGAGCTTTGAGCAGCCACACAGACACACCCCTAAATGTGCAAGGTCTGAAGCAAGAATACAGACAGAGGCCACATAGTCTGTGCCCGAAAGATTTTAGTTATTTATAAAGCCTTATCCCCCAAGCCTCTGTTCTCACTCAAGACTCTGCAGACTGACCGGCAAAGGCTAGAGGAGGCCTAGTTCCCCCATGCAGTCCTGCCACCTGGGAGCCTGATGGGTTTCATGGGCCCCCTGTGGTTGGCGGGGGAGGAGCTGGGTACCGGCCCAGGCTCCCATGGGGTCTGGGCCCCCTGGAACCCACCGGAACCCAAGGGGGGAAACTAACTTGTCAGATCCCCAGAGAGTCAGGGCCTCCCCAAATTATTTGAGCCAAGCAGAGGGGGCAGAGAGGGTACAGCTGTCTGCCTGGACATTCACTTGGGGGGTGATCTGGGCACACGCTTTGACCAAGTGGCACCCCCTTCTGTGGTTCTCAGGACAGAGACCATGACACCCCCCTGCCCCGCCCCGTACCATCCTGTGGTCCAGCAGGTTCAATTAGATGGCATGTTCCTCTCTCCTAATTCCTGCTCACTCAGCAGGTTATTGAACTTTCAACAGTCTCCTTAAAGACTGAAAATGGGGAAAACAAACAAAAACCATGTTGTGGAGCTTGCGATATGCAAAGAGGGGGCCTGCTAGAAGGCTGGTGCTGGGCAGGCCCCCTCTCGCACCAGCCTAGGAGCGCTGATGGAGGTACAACTGGATTTCCATGAAAAATAGTGTCTGTAGGGGCACTTGGCTGGCTCAGTTGGGAGAGCATGTGACTCTTGATCTCAGGATTTTGAGTTTGAGCCCCATGTTGGGCATAGAGATTACTTAAAAATAAAATCTTATGGTCGCCTGGGTGGCTCAGACAGTTGGGCGACTGCCTTCAGCTCAGGTCAGGATCCCAGGGCCATGGGATTGAGTCCTACATTGGGCTCCCTGTTCAGTGGGGAGCCTGCATCTCCCTCTCCCTGTCCTCCCTGCTCATGCTCTCATGCTCTCTGTCAAATAAAAACATAAAATCTTAAAAAAAAAAACAAAAAAACAAATCTTGGAACCCCGCCCCCGCCCCCCAGCCACCCGGCTACCCCGCTGTATCTGTAAGTTCGTGGTATAAGAGAATCACCACCATTGTTCACCTGCACTAGGGGCTGGGCCCCAGGGCCAGGCGACACAGACTGGCCCAACAGCTCAGGGCGCTTGCAGCCTGGCTGGGAAGAAAGATGCCACACACAAATCACTGGAGTGGAGATTAGTGTTACAGAAAGGGAGGTACAGGGTAAAGTCGCCAGGGCAGGGACCAGAGAGGGCAAGTGTGCCTGAGGACATACAGCTAGTGAGTGCTGAACTGGGAATGAAGTCTTCTTGGTTCTCCTCCCGGATCGCTACTCATTTCCTTGTCACTACTTCACTCAACCCCAGAGCTCTGGGGCTGTCTCTGATGGAAACCCCCAGCAGCAGCTCTGAGACACTGTTCAGTGAGCACATTTATAAGAACCCAAAGGAGATACTGTCCTTGGGCTGTTTCCATCTCATGTATTGGTCAGCGCCAATGGGAAAACTTCCCAGAACACCCTGGCTTTATACCCAACTGCTTCTAGAGAAAGAGTTGAGAAATAAAGGCAACGGTTTGATGCCAGTGGGTTGTGCTGACCAGCCCACAGCAGATGGCACAAGTCCACAGTCAGGGAGCAGAGCCCTCCATGTCACACACAAGCTGGTGCAGGCCTTGCTTCTTCCGTGTAGGTCCCTGGGTGGCTTACTCTTCTCTCAGAGCACCCGAGTCCACCATCTTGGACTCCGGTGGGTCAGACAGAATTTGGCTTTCTCTTCCTTCAGTTGTACTCTCTGCTCTCAGGGGGCAGCTCTTGGAGGGTCTGGCCCGGGCTAGTGCCAGGGCTTAGTCCCTCAGTCTGGGCTGAGCCTGGGACCACAAGGCGGGGTGCAGATGGCTCTCTTTTCATCGGCTGGTGCCATCAGGAGCTGAATCATGGCTGATGGGCTGTGTGTCATCTCGCTTCAGGACACAGTGACCATGGAAAGAGCCGTGTTCTCCTGGGAGCCTGGACAGTCTCTGTTCCATTAGACTTGAAGGGCATGAAGTGGAAGGAAGGTAGAGGGAAGACTCTGCTCATAACTAGCGATCATAAGTGGTCTGAAGTTTCTAGTTACCTGGTGGGCCATCCTTCACACGCTGCAGGAGTTAAGGAGGGAGGATTTACAGAGATGTTTCCTAGGGAGTAAGCTAGGCTGTGAGCCGCATTCAACATGGAGAGGTGGAGAGCACTGTCCCGTCCACACAGGTCCAGTGAGGGTGAGGTGTCCCAGCACCCCGGAAGGCTCACTGTGTGTTACTGTGGCTGTGGGGGCATGGTGTCTGCGGTCAACACAGACAGAAGGTACTGAAGCCTAGGAGGTGTGTCTCTCGGTCCTAAGGCATCAGGATGGGCGAGAGAGAGAGAGTTACTGCCAGGCTAAGAAACATGGACTCCTGTTCAGCAGTGGGGTGGTGTTACCTGTCTGTTTGGGACTCTCTGAGGGATCTGAGCTAGGAGCATCCGCAAGGAGCCACTAACAAGGGATCCTGCCCAAGACAAGCTCCTGTGGAAGGCGAGAGCTGACTAGAAGAGGAGGTGAGGGTGGCCACCAACAGCCCACTGAAATCCTGGCATGGCTCCCGGCCAAGGGCACGGTGGCTGAAATGGCGGAGAGGAATCCTCCACAGAGCGGGAGAGGAAGCTTGAAATGCCAGGCCCGGATTGCTGGGAGCCCGCTTCCAACCTGCTCGGCTCTGCTGGGTTTCCCGCTTCCAGACTGGGCACCAAAACCCCAGAGCGGGAGAGAAGGAGGGAAACCCACCACCCTCTATTTTTGGAAGGAAGGTGAACCTTTACCAGGCCCCGCTGAGGAGCAGGGAAGAAGTGTCCTCCTGCAATGAAGAGTGATGTGTTGGTGAGTGGACTGGTGGCCATTCAGATTTCTAAATTGAGAGTGTGTCATGTGACTTAAAGTGCACGGAGAAAGTTGTGGGGATGGCTCACGTTTTCGCCCAGTGGAAGGGGACTGGGAACAACACAAAGATGTAGGTGTTTTAATGACATCCTGTGAGTTCTCCTTGAACGTCACATTTGCTTCAGGGTCTCACTGACCTCTGGGGTGATCAGGGGAACCCACACTGGCGTTGGGCTGTGTGTTCCCTCCCCCCGCCCCCCTGACGCCTGTGACAGGACAGGGCTGGGTAAGGCCTGGGGGAGAAGGCACGCAGAACCAGCCCTGGAGAGGGAGGATGGGGGGGCTCCTGGACAAGGCCTCTGAGCAGGTTCGGGGGGTGGGCCTCCAGGATGGAGGAGGGGCCTCACTGGGCAAGGCTGGGGCCTTGGCAGGGAGCAGGTCCCGTGGGAGCTCTGGTGACCGCCCTGGACTGGGCTGGTGGCGAAGGCTTTTCAGGATCCTTGCTCCTGCTCGCTCCAAACAGGCTCCCCTCCCTGCCCCTGCTCCTGTCATCTGCCCACTGAGGGTTTCCCAAGGCAGAGTGGGAGCTCGGGTGTGGCTGCTGCTCTCTGGTTCACAGCTTCTTCCCACCCTCTTGGTCTGCGTTCCCCACCCCCATCTACAGCTTCACCCATGAAATTTGGGCTACATTGAACTTGGGTGCGCTGGGACTGGGCTGCGGCTGATGTGCATGGGGAACCTTTCCTCCAAGCTGCTTAAGTTCACCTTGAGGGGCGCCGACACTGGCCTGGGTCCCTTGGGTTTACCTGCTCTAGGCTTTAACCTGTTTGTTTGTTCTAGGCCCTCCCCCTTTAATGATCTAGTCTCTGCAAAGCTCCCAGAGTGACAATTTTAAAATATAAAAGAGATAATCAGTCCCTTGTTTAAAATCTTCCTATCATGCTCTGAGTAAAATACAAGCTTCTTATAGGACCGAAAACTACAGGACCTGACCTCTGCCGCCTGCTCCAGAACGCTCCTCCGTTGCTCTCTGCCTTGTCACTCCTCGCTGGCCACACCAGCTACCTGCAGATGGCTGGGCTGCATGGAGGTCTCCGTGCTGGTTCTTGCCCTTAGGAATATGCTTCCTCTTGCCCTTTGTCTGGCTTCTCTTTCAGGTGGTGGCTTAAGCATCATCTTCTCAGAAAGGTCTGGACCTCCCATTCTTATATGCTTCCTTACCACTCTTTATTATGTATTTATTGTGTTTGTTCAACGTCTATCTCTTCCTAGAGATAGGATGACCTGAGCTTCCTAGAGAGTGGGGTGGCCATCTGTTTGGCTTACTGCCTATATCCCGAGCCCAACACAGTGCTGGCTCAGAATACAGCGGGTGCTCCAAACAGCATGCGGACCCCAGGACTAGCAGGCATGCTGTCCTCCCAGGCACATGCTGGCTAGTGAGCTGTCCAGGAGGGGCCTGGAGGGCCTGAGCATGATCTTCTCTAGATGCCTCAGCTCTCAGACCCACAGGATCACCTTTGGACCCAGAAAGGCCTGTGTTGGACACCCAGATACATTCTGGGGATTACTTAAGACTTATGTCCACATCATTAAAATTGGGGCTAAAATAGGTTTATCCTGCTGATTAAATGGGGGTGGGAGAGAGGGAAGACCCTGTCCAGTGCCTGCCATGTGCTGACCCCATGCTGGGCCCTCTCTGCATGAGCATGTTGGGTGGGAGTGAGTTCTGTGAGCCACTGTGATGGGAACAGTGTGTGGTGAGCAAGGTTTGAGTTCTCTCACATTTTAGCTCCCAGCAAGTCGGGGAGAACAGTGGTGCAACACTGGGTCCATCTGTGACCAGCAGTTGGAGAAGAAACATGGTGCCATGCCTCCCTGTTTCCCCCGGCCCTGCTCTGAGCGTGTCCTGGGGCATCTCATTCCCCCATGAGCCTGTGGGGTGAGTTGTTACTGTTCTGTTTTACCTTCTTTACCACAAGGACATGGAGACTCAGCCAGGTTAAATAAACTGCTGGAAGTGACACAACAGAATGACCTTGAAGTTGAACCCGTTTACGGGCACCATGTGGCTGTTACGAACTGAAGAGTGTCTCCCCAAATTGGTTAGGTTGAAGCCCTAGACCCCAGTACCTTAGACCCTGACTGTCTTAGAACTAGGGCCTTAAAGAGGCGATGAAGTTGGATGAGGTCATGAGGGTGGGGCTCAAATCCAGTAAGACTGGTGTCCTCACTCACAGGGGAGGGACACCTGGCGGCTGTTGTCGGCATCCCCTGCTCGCTGCAATCTGGATCCGCGGCCTGTGGTTTGCAGGGTGCCAGTTAAGATGCAGATGGGTTGTGTGAGGGTGTGGACATCGCAGGATGGCTGTCCGTATCCCTCCCCGAGCTCAGGCTCTCCATGGGAGGACAAACCTGTTCCCGCGCTTGACACGAGGAGTGATGAGAAGGGGGAGCGTCTGGATGCACCTGCTTGGGTTGCTAGGATCTGAGCGGGGCCGGTGGGAGGTGTAGGGCTTTAGGCTGTAGGAGCTGGTGCTGTGTGTGGACGGTCTCTTTTCTGGACATGGTTCTCCACTTGACTGTGTGGAGATGACTGGCACCCCAAACTCCACAGTAAGGGCTTAGGTGTCCGGTGGGGTTCTCTGTGGCTCCCAGCAGAATGCTGCCTGCAAATCCCCTGCCCGCACAGAAAGCCGAGGCCGCCCCCACTTCTCAGCCTCCGTGCCCAAGACCCGCCAGTCCTCTCTAGTGAAAAGATCAGCGCTGGAGCCTGTGTTGACAAAATGCTTCTAAGAATTGAGAAGCTGTAACCCCTTTTCTCGAGTGGAGGTTGGGCGGAAACTGCTCAGCAGGTCACAAACCTGTTTTCTCTTCTCCTCGGGGTAACCAGGCTTTCCCTGAGGCCTGCACCTCAGGTAGGGGAGGCCGTGTGACAGAGTCCCTGGCCAGCCAGCAAGTGACATGGGAACGACATGGGACGGAGGTAACGTGTGCTGCCTTTCCCAGCACTTCTCCTGCACTGTCCCTTCCTCGAGTCACTTCCCATTCTGCAACGGCCTTGAAGGGGGTGAAGCTAAAAGAAGGGAGGAGTCAAACTGTCCTCAGAGAATGCTACTTTCCACATCTCACTCCAAGGCCGCTAACGCCAGCCAGCACTCGGCACCAGAGCAGCAGTGGGGAAGAGCTGAGTCCCTGCAGCCTTCCTGGCTGGGGTGCCTGCCTTCTGCTCAGCCAGAGCTCCTTGGGCAAGAACACGTGGGGGTTTTAATGAAACCGAACTATTCCCTAACTGGCTGAAGCAAGCAGTCTGTCTTTCAGTTCACTTGGGCCCTTCTTTGATACTCCGTCACTTTTGAAGGGCCACTTAGATTTGATTGAACTAACAAAATAAATTGTTCTAAAGTGTGTGTGTGCAGACCTCAAGTATGCCCACTGTCTTAAAACTAAACAGCTCAGGAATAAATAAAATCCTAAAAAAAAAACCAAATAAAAAAAAAAA
>ML095500.1:6898-29011 GCA_003697995.1 Taxidea taxus jeffersonii
TTTTATCGTGTAGGTCACTTATTTCTATTTCATTTAGTTACTTTTAGAAAGTTTAGATCTTTTATTTGAAACTTATTTCCCTGCCTTCTCACTTTATTTGACTTTGTGTTTGTTTTTACGAGTTAGCCTTGCCTAGGATATTCCCCTGTGTAGACATGCATGTTCCTGATGGCTTTGGTTGGCAAATTGGAGTTATAGCAGGACAAAAGCTGAAGGTTCTGGGGCACTCCACACTACAGCCATCCTGATGGGATGTCTGGAGCTGAAATAGGGGTGGGCTGGGGGTTCTAGCATGCCCCATTTGGAGAGAATCCTGGTAGGACAGTCAAAGCTGAAACAAAGGAAGTGGGGGGTGGGATTTCACAGGGTTTTCCATGCAAGAGGTGTCCTGACAGGATGGCTAGAGCTGGTACAGCCTGGCAGGTTGAAGGGCACTCACTTAGGTGCTTTGGCAAATCATGTGGAGCTGAAAAAGTATATGCCTAGGATGTCTTGGGGTGTTTTACACCTATGTCACCTTGGCAAAACAAACGAAGCTATAATGGATGCTTCAGGGGTGTCCTAGTATGCACTATTCTGTGGGTACCTTATGGAATCACCTTAGTGGGACAGTTGGACTTCTGATAGTCACTGGTAGGAGGACATCCTTGAGGGATTCCTGGGGTTGTTGTGGGCTAAGAAGTTGGGGACTCACAGAAGGTACAGGACTGCTGGGAAGCTTCTATCCTGATCCTGTCTGTGCTATGAATGTGGAGGGGGAATAAAACAATTGTTCAGTCTCTCTGACCCCAGAGAGCATTTTAGCAGCAACCCAGACATTTGGCAGGTGCTCAAGAACTTGTCCTTTAAAATTTTATTTGCCTTTTTAATCAATGACTTTTCCTGTGCCCAAGGGAGTATGAATCAGAGAGTATTACCTCTCCTCACTGCAGTTTAAAGCCTTGAGGATGTACCTATATGTTGTTGTGTGCCACTCTCTATGTGTTCTCTATCCTTTGTTGTACAGAAACTGTTCAGTTATCTCTCAGTCTTTTTCCATCAAAATTTCTCTTTTGTAGGTATGGATTCAGTGTATCAATGATGTTGGTTCAGGTCTTTGTACATCACCATCTTGGATTCCCCACCTATTTGTAGTTTTTCTTTGTGTAGTATATTTGTTTCATGTACCTATCCGGGAAAACTGACCTAAAGGAAGGAATTGGGAAATCTTTTCTTCTCTTAAATTTTTGGTATGGGTAAGGTGGTGTTAATTCTTTTTAAACTATTTGGTAGAATTATTAGTAAAGGCACAGGGTCCTTCTTTTTCTTTATTGGGAGGTTTTTTACTTTAATGACTGTTTATAAGTTTGTCCATGGTTTCTATTTTCTCATGGTTCAATCTTGGTAGATTCTATATATTTTCTCATACTTATTTTTTAAATTTCCATGCAGCATTTGTACTTTTTAAAATTTGATTTCAGTTATTTGAATCCATTCTGTTGTTTTTTATTTAACCTAAATATTTATCAATTTGATAATACTTCTTTAAAATGCTAGTTGTAGTTTCATTGATTTTTTCACTTGTTTTTCTATTCTGAACAACACTGATGTCTACTCATCTCTCTCATTTCATTCCTTTTGCTAGCTTTTGATTTGGTTATTTTTCTGGGGGCATAAAATTAAGATGGTGGTTTGTGATTTCTTATTTTTCAATTTAAGCAGTTAGAGCTATGAACTTCTTTGTTAGTGTACTATTTTTGCTACATTTTATAATTTTTATAATGTTGTATCTTTATTGTTAATTGTTTTTGAGTTTTTTCAAATTTCAAATTTTTACTTTCATTCCACAGTGGTCCTGAAAGGTGATTAGTACTACTTCCTTCTTTTTATTTTTTAAAAATATTTTATTTATTTATTTGTTTATTTGCTTATTTATTTAAAAGAGAGAGTATACCCCAGTGAGAGGAAGGGGCAGACTCCCCACTGAGCATGGAGCTGACATGGGACTCCATCCCAGGACCCTGGGACCATGAATTAAGCTGAAGACAGATGCATAATCAACTGAGCCACCAGGTGCTGCCTTTCTTTTAAAATTCTTAAGGCTTGGTTTGTGGATTGACATATGGTTTGTCCTGGACAATGTTTGTTGCAAACAATTTTTCTGTTGGGCATAGTGTTCTAACATATGTATGGTAGCCCCAATTTATCCACAGTGTTCAGATTATTTGCCAATGTTTGCCTTCCCTATGTAGATGTAAAAATTACCATTAAAATAGGTGATTTTTTTAAATTCTTTCATCTTATAAATGGTACTTAAGGCTTAAAAATGGATATAGGGAAATTATAATAATACACATCACTACTTAGATATATATTTATGCTTACCTTATAATTCATATAGTTTTGTGTTGTTATGTGTTATAATTAACACTTATGTGTTATAATGAAACAATGAACTTCATTGGTTCAACAAAATGCAGCTTGTTTCAATGTAGACTACCTCTAGCATTTCAGGAGGGGGATCTTAGAGTAATGAGCTCCTTTAGCATTTTACATCTGGGAAAAGTTTTAGTTTCTCTTTGACTTTGAATGACAGTTTTGCCAGATATAGTATTCTTGGTTAACATTTATTTTCTTCTCATGCTTTTATAACCCACTGCCTAGATTCTGCAAGATTTCTGCTAAGAAATCTGTTAATAATTTTATATAAGCTTTGTTGTATGTGGTAAATCCCTTTTCTCTTACTGCTTCCCAGATTGCCAGTGTTCTTAGCTAGATAAGTTTATTCCCTTCAAGTGGACCATAAGGTTTACCTTTTCAGTAAAATGTTAATGACAGAACTGTCTTCAGACATGAGGAAGACAAGATCAGAAGATGCAACCCCAGTTTGACCCATAAGCTCTTTATTGATATAGAAAATAGGCAATTAAAATCCAATGTTCACTTGCTCCATAGAAAATTGTTTCTTTTTATATTAAATATTACCTTCCAACTTCTAGGAAACACCAACAAGACAGTCCTAACAGGCCTAAAGAGGGGATAATGTGAGTGCTGTGCTCCTTGAGAGTATTTCAAAGAATATTGGAGATGATATCTTCTCAATTGAAGAAAAAAAGTAGTACTTGCTGAGAAGTTGAAATTCTCAGTGTAACAGATGACTAATTAATCTTGAAGTGAAAAGATATCAAGATTTTTATGTGCTTTAAAAGACTTATTGAACAGAGGTCTGAAGGAAGGAGCTACCAAAGCAGCACATTTCCCTAAGAAAGGTATTGTTTAAGGGGAAAAACAAACCTTGTGAATATTTTATTTTTAGTTTCACTTTAATGTTTCTTGCTCTAATGTTAGGCTGCTGTGATATTAAACCAATTTGTAGATTTCCCTCACCTTGAGTCCTGCTGCTTTGAAGAAATATGTAATAGCCATGTTTTTCTTTTGCAAAGGTGAATGTGACAACAGCACATTGAATTGGTGGCCTGAAAACACTGCCCATGGCTGGACCACACTGGCCTGATCTGGGAAGGCCTCTGTGTCCCTGAAGACACCATCTGTTCTAGCTTGTGTGGACTGAGCTCAGAGAAAAGTCAAGTGGCTGCTATGAGTACTCCAGGTGGTCTTAGATTTTCTACTGAGAGATGTCCAGAGATACAGTTTAAGCTGGAGGTACTTGAGATAGTCACTGTTTCTGGAAAACCCCCAGATGACTTTAGTGCTATTTCCAAAACACCATCTAGAATACAAAAAAGTGCTATGCCCACAGCAGAAAGAGTGAGCTTGGATAGGCCTCTCAGTGAAAAACAGAGCCCTCTCAACATCAGTGATGTTAGTTATCTGGATTGTCCTGGGTACATGTTTACATGGCTAGTGCCACACCAGTCATCTAGCCTTTCCACCACTCACCAAATTAGCCACTGAATGTGTACCACACCTTGCTACCTCAGCAGTCCTATAACTTGCCCCAGCCACTGTATTCTCCAGTCTGATTAAATGAGGAGCATTTTCTCTACCTGTCACCACCTGACTTATGTCAGTTACCACATGGCTTCATCTGCAAAGTTCTCAGTACCTTTTACCACCCCAGATATCCCACCTTTGGTCCACAGCACAGATAAAAGCTTGCCCTGGAAGATGGGTATCAGTCCTGGGAACCCAGTCAATTCCCATGCCTATCCTCAAATCCAGAAAATGAGAAGCCTCGGTTAACTTCTGCCATGGTTGTAGCCAGTGGTCTGCTAGGGGATAGATTTCTGTTGCAATCCTACTTTCCTCAGCCTTCATCCTGAGTCCACCTTCCCTCCCAGGCTGCAGACACCTGCTGTGAACTCCAAGCAGTACAACAGTCTCTCTATCCCTCAACCATTTTATCAAAGCCAGACATGGTATTTACCTGCAAGTTCCCTATAGCTAGTCTCTCCAGCAAGTATTCTAAGATCCTGAGAGTTATCAGCCAGGTCTTGTGTATACCCAGAAAACAGCAAGTCAAGACAGAAAAGATGGCAGCTCACCTTCTCTGTTGGAGAAGCAGATGGTTGCAAAAGACAACATTGATATGCTACTAGACTTGTCTGCTAAAGTGGTTGATATAGATGCTTCCAAAGCTGACCATAAGAAAAAGATGACTCCTATGGCCCTTGTTTAGACCAGAGCTAGAAGTGGCTTAGTGTTCTCTGGAAGTGAGGTTCTAGAAGAAACATCATCTCCTCTAGGAAATGTATGTGCTCTCTATAAACCTGAAATCATTAGCATAGCTTCTTTATCGTGGGTGGTTCCTTGGCAGAGTCCTCATGAAAAACAGGGCCTCAGACTGGTCAATACCACAGCAGCAGAATTGTTTATGCCCCATATGGGTGTCACAAATGCCTTAGTAAATAACACTTTGGGACCAGCATTTCCTATAGGTCACCCACCCTCAGTGTTGTCAGCTACAGCTGCCAGTGCAGATTGCTGCAAGTCCAGTAGGAGCTCCACAGACAGCGTACTACCCATCATTCAGCATGTGGGCCAATGCTTAACTATGCCTGCAAAGCACAGCATTGACCACAATATCAGAGGTGCCAAAGGCAGCAACCCAGACTGAAGATTCAAAGGGATCAATAATGCTTCCTGTCAAACTCGGTATCTCTGTGTCCAAATGGGGTTCTCAGGTCTTCACCCCAACAGTTACCTCCCTTGCCCAGTACTTGAGGGCACTCCTGTAAGTACTGTCTCCTTACACGGCAAGGGATCTGACTACCCTCACTCAGTTTTGATGGCCAGTGGTAGTCTGTTGCCTAGGCACCTTGCATCAAAGCCTAGACTACTCCATGGGCTGCCCACAGGCTGACCAGGCTTTGTGACCTATGAAGATGCACAGAGGTGGCTGGGCATAGTACATCCTATGTCCATACCTCACATTCCCAGGGAGATGACTAAAGAAGGAAAATCAAGGAAGTGGTCTGGTCTCATAGGACAGCTCCATACAAGGACCAACTCTGCAGAACCTATTTTCCAAGAAGTTGGAAGATAACAATAGCAGGTTACATCCAGAAGTCCCTGTTGACAAGAACCTAAAGCCAAGCCCCAACTGGAATAAAGGAAAAATTGTCAGGTGAAACAAACTTGTCCGCAAAGACCAAGGTGCTAAAACTTCCTCAAATATGTCCAAATTGGGCTTCACAGATCAGAGTGCAAATTGGGCTTCACAATTGCAGGCCAGAACACTGAATTGACCAAGTCCTGTACTCACACAGTCCTTCAGCCACACCATGATTTTATTGGGGTGTATCAATGATTTCAAAAAGCTTATGCTGTCAAACATGTCCCAGGCCAGTCAGTCTTCACCTTAATCAATGAGAATGTTCCAGCATCAACCAAGAAGGAGAACCTGGGGATACCAGTATTAACTCCATTCCTGGAGCCAGCTCTAGGTAGAGGTTCATACTGTGACTTTTGGTAAAACCCAAGAGGATCCCAAGGCATTTTGTATAAATAGTGTCACACCAAGTGTGGATGTTTGTCCTCACACCTAAGAAAGAGGAGCTAATTAGGCAGAATCCAGTGATGGCCAATTTCTGAAAATAAAGTCATCAAAGCTGGCAAAGAGAATTGCCAATTCCACTGCTTACATGGGTGACCTGTTCTAGTGTGTCATTACTGAACTGTATGCAGATTCCAGCCAGATTCCACTGCCGTGTAAGGAGCAGTGGGCATTGTAGGTGAGTGCCCCCATCCAGATTTCCCTCAATTTCCAGTTATCAGGCCTGGGAGTATTGTAAGGTAGGACATTAGGCAGATTAAGTGAAGCTTATGGTAATATAAATGAGTGAAATGTATCCACTAAAGAAACATAAGTGGTAGCACTTAGGAAGTTCATGTGTTAAGAAACATTAAGTTGTTCTGTTGATAATAAGAGGACTCCACTTAGGGACGCCTGGGTGGCTCAGTTGGTTAAGCGGCTGCCTTCGGCTCAGGTCATGATCCCAGTGTCCTGGGATCGAGTCCCACATCGGGCTCCTTGCTCAGCAGGGAGCCTGCTTCTCCCTCTGCCTCTGCCTGCCTCTCTGTCTGCCTGTGCTCGCACTCTCTCTCTAACAAATAAATAAATAAAATCTTTAAAAAAAATTTTAAAAAAATAAAAAAAAGAGGACTCCACTTAAATGTTGCTAACAGAAGTTTAAATATTACAGAGGATATCCAAACACTGAATGATGTTTACATATTAATTTGATTTCTTTGCTCTTACTATGTATTAAAAAATTTGAGAACTGTGCTGCTTACACTGCTTTACATGATACTTGGTGGAGATGTGTATCAGCAAGTATGTGTGGGATTCATACAACTTTCCTGAATACACACACACAAACTGCTTAAATGGGGTGTAAATTGTACATAAATTGGTAGTAAATTATAATTCACTATATTTTTCAAAGATTTTTAAATTTAATTTAATTTTAATTTTTAATTTCTTAAAGAATCTCCACACTGTTTTACAAAGTGGCTGCACCAACTTGCATTCCCACCAACATTTTAAGAGGGTTCCCCTTGCTCCACATCCTCTCCAACACAAGTTGTTTACTGTCTTGTCAATGTTGGCCAATCTAACTGGTGTAAGTGGTATGTCAATGTGGTTTTGATTTGAATATCTCTGATGGGTAGTGATGATGAACATTTTTTCATGTGTCTGTTAGCCATTTGTATGTCTTCTTTGGAGAAGTGATCATGTCTTCTGCCCATTTTTTGGCCTGATTATATGTTTTGTGTGCATTGCGTTTGAGGAGTTCTTTATAGATCATGGATATCACCCTTTGTCTGTACTGTCATTTGGGAATATCTTCTCCCATTCCCTACTGGGACTTCATCAAGATCAAAAGTTTTTGCACAGAAAAGGAAACAACTAACAAAACAAAAAGACAACTGACAGAATGGGAAAAGATATTTGCAACCGACATATCAGATAAAGGGCTGGTATCCAAAATCTATAAAGGGCTGAGCAAACTCAATACCCAAATAACAAATAATCCAATCAAGAAATGGGAAGAGGACATGAACAGACATTTCTGCAAAGAAGACATCCAGGTGGCCAACAGACACATGAAAAAGTGCTCCACATCACTGGGCATCAGGGAAATACAAATCAAAACCACAATGAGATACCACCACACACCAGTCAGAATGGCTAAAATGAACAAAGTCAGGAAATGACAGATGCTGACAAGGATGTGGAGAAAGGGGAATCCTCCCACACTGTTGGTGAGAATACAAGCTGGTGCAACCACTCTGGAAAACAACATGGAGATTCCTCAGAAAGTTGAAAATAGAGCTACCCTATGAGCCAGCAATTGCACTACTGGGTATTTACCTTAAATATACAAATGTAGTGATCCAAAGGGGCATGTGCATGCAAGTGTTTATACCTGCAATGTCCACAATAGCCAAACTATGGAAAGAACCTAGATGTCCATCAACAAATGAATGGATAAAGAAATGTGGTATATATATATACAATGGAATACTATGGAACCATCAAAAGAAATGAAATCTTGCCATTTGTGACGACATGGATGGAACTAAAGGTTATTATGCTTAGCGAAATAAGTCAATCAGAGAAAGACAAATATCATATGATCTCCCTGATATGAGGAAGTGGAGATGCAATGTGGAGGGTTTGGGGGTTAGGAAAAGAATAAATGAAACAAGATGGGATCAGGAGGGAGACAAGCCATAAGAGACTCTTGATCTCACCAAACAAACAGAGGGTTGCCAGGTGGAGGGGGCTAGTGAGAGGGTGGTGGGGTGATGGATATTGGAGAGGGTATGTGAGTGCTGTGAAGTGTGTAAACCTGGCGATTCACAGACCTATACCCCTGGGGTACAGACATACATATTCATTAGAGAATTTAGATTAGTTTGGAACTCATTAAGAGCACTGTTAATATCATCCCTGGTGGCTTTCACTTCTGCTCTAATTAATTCCATTTTGTCATCAAAGGATTTCTCCAAACTAGTCATGGCCTGGAAAATTGTTAGCCTGAATTCCCTTTCCAGCATGCTGTTTTATGTCCATATCCAAAAGCTCTGATGGAGAGGGCCCAGTCTCCAAATTTTTCCTCTGTTGGGCATTCCTCCTCCTAGTCATTTTGGTGAGAGATGGCTGAATGGATGTAGCTGAATGTATCAACCGTGGTGCAGGCAAGGTGCACCCTGGAATGCTTCTGAGAAATCAGGAGTCCCCACCAAAAAGAAAGAAAAAAGAAAAAGAGAGAGAGAGAGAGAGAGAGAGAGAGAGAGAGGAAAAACAAGAAAGATAAAATAAGAGAGAAGGCCCAGCCCAAATGGGTCCCAAGGTAAGATTTATGAAGTATACAAACAAAAACAGACAAAGAAAAAGATGGACCAAAGTAGATGACAATAAATAAATAAATAAACAAATAAATAAAATAACCCAGCCAAAATTAACACAAGGTATAAGATTATATACTACTGGGACAAAAAGAAATACACAGAAACATTGACAGAAGAAAAAGATGGGAGGGTGCTTATAAATTCTCAGTGTGGGTGTGGAAAGTTATTTTTATCCTTCCTGGATGTATCTTGATATCTTTGTTAAAGGACTCAACTTTCCTGAGACAAAAGGCAATTAAAACTGGTTTACCTATAGGGATAGCATTGATTGGGGAAAGGGGATTACTTGAAGCTTATCTCCATATGAATATTTTTAAAAATTAAATTAAATTTTAAAAAATTTTTAATAGAAAAACAAAAGAAAAACACAGTTTTATGTACCCAAAAAAGTTTAGGTTAAAAAGTTGTTATGGAATTTGATGTACTGAACATCTCATTGTGATAGTAAATAGTTTAAAAACTTATATTAAAAAAATGAAAAGAATCAGAATAGTGGGAATGAAATGAATAGTTGGAATGAAAGTTGTATCTATGCAATAGTGGTGGTTGTCCTCTTGTTCTTGTTTTTATTTTGTTTGGGGGTTTGTTTGTTTGTTTGTTTGTTTGGGGGAGTTGGTTTTCTGGGGAATTTGAGTCCTCCTACCCCAGTCAAGAATCTGGGCTCTGAGGAAACCAGTTTTTCAGGCTTTTGTTCTCTGGAGGTTTTTGGTTTGTTTGTTTTTGGTTTGGTTTTTTTCTCCCCTTAGCAGCTTTTGGCAGTTCTTCAGAGGTTTAGAGGAAAACAAACTGTACCCAGACCTCCATCTCAAAGAGAAGCCTCAGTCTGTTCCCTCTGGGTGCTCCAGAGCACATAAGTTCTCCCTCTGCCACTGGCAGAGCACATCCCCAGGCACTGTCTCTGGGGTCACAGGAACTCCTGCCTGTAACCAAAATCACAAGAAATACTAGCTGCAGCTGTCTGGGCAGGTCCAGACCTCCAGAGAGGTCCCAAGCAGAGATAGCACACTGAGATTTTCATGCTGATCAGAGTGTTCAGAATCTCCTGGTCCTAAAGAGCATTGGCTAGTGCCTTCAGGAACCTCTCTCAGGGTAGGATGTGGGGTACGACTCAGACCCCGGTCACACATCACACATGCAGAGCAGAAAAGGCTGTGGTTCTAGAGAGTGAATGCTGGCATCTAGACCAGACTCCTTTATGGGTGCCGCCACCCAGTTGCTCTCAGGTGGGACAAAGACCTGGCTTCTTTGCTGTGCTCTCTAGTTCCTGGCCTGTGGTGGCCATCCTGGGTCCATGGGCTTAAGCCCCTGTCCCTAACCACCCAATTCCACCAATTCCCCTTAAGATTTTGCTCTTTTTGAGTGCTTTTAACCAGACTCCAAGTTAATGCTGATCCCCAACCACAGGGCACTCTTGTATTGGGGTATTACTTTCCAATGAGTTGCTTCTGGTAGCTCCCTCCCACTTTTGTTTATCTTCCGATATCAGTCTGATGTTCCCACTCTGCTTTACCTGCCCACTGGCATCTTCTGCCCCCATAGAGATCCAGAAGTGTATAATTCTAATCTCAGGCTGATTTCATGGGTGATTAGAGTTCTTTGGTAGGTGATCAGCTCACTTTAAGGGACAGGTATAAACAGCACCTCCTACTTCTCTACCATCTTGTCTCCTTCTTTCTGGGATATTTTGTCTCCTTTATTTTCTTAACTCTCCTGCACCCCAGTGCCAAGCCTGGATGAGACCCAGCATGGATTTGAGAGCGGTGACTTTGTCTCCTTCACAGAAGTCCAGGGCATGAATGAACTCAATGACGCCTACCCCATAGAGATCAAAGTCCTGGGTATGTCAAGGCTGGGCACAAGAAGTGATTGCCTGGACCAAAGGTAGTGCTGTGGGCTGATCCAGAGGCCAAAATGTGACATATAAGTGTAACATGAATTAGACCAAAGGCCAAGAAGAGATGCCTTTCAAAACCTGAGCTACGACTTAGGAGAGATGTGTCCATGGGACTTTACCAAATAGATGTGTACTGAATTATAGAGGCAAAAGTTAATGCCACTAGCATTTGATTTTATTTCCCACTTAGTTGTTCACTATATCTCTTTTTGTTTGTTTGCATTAGAATTTATAATACAGAACTTTATATATATTTAGTGTATAGTCTCTAAGTAATACTTTATCACCTCATGTATTAAAAAACAGCCATACAACAGAATATTCCCAGTTACTGGTTCCCCATGCATATTTTATGTCTGTCATAAACTTCTCAATACGTTAGCTTGGATTTAAGAGCTATTGTTTTAAAGACACTTGAGAGGGCACCTAAGTGGCTCAGAGGGTTAAGCCTTTGCCTTCAGCTCAAGTCATGGTCTCAGGGTCCTGGCATTGAGCCCCCACTGGGCTCTCTGCTCAGCAGGGAACCTGCGTCCACCTCTCTCTCTGCCTGCCTTTCTGCCTACTTGTGATCTCTGTCTGTCAAACAAATAATTAAAATCTTTTTTAAAAAAAGAGAGAGACTTGAAAGAATTAAGAAGGTAAGTTTTTTTAACCCTTTTTTTGTTGTTGTTTTGTTTTCTGACAATCCAGATTTACATCTAGTATAGTTTTCTTTCTACTTGAAGGATGCCCTTTACCATTTGTTGTATTCTGGGATTTGCTGGTGGTAATTCTTTTAGTATTTTAGTGATTTAAATTTTATTTTGCCTATGTTTTTGAAAGACATTTTTGTGGACTTTAGAATTCTGATTTGACAGTTTTTTTTCTTTTCTATTTAAAAGATATTGCTGTATTTTCTTGCTTCCATTATTTTCCACCAGAAATATGCTTTCATTCTTTTCCCTGTTCCTTATGTATGCAATGTGCTTGTTTTCTCTACCACTGACTATAAACAATGTGATCATGACAAGTACCTTACTTTAGTTTTCTACAGTTTCTTTTGTTTGGGTTTATTGAACTACATTATTTGTGGGTTTATTGTTGTATCAGGTTTGGAAAATTACTGTATTTTTTCAAAATGTTACTCTTTCTTCTTCCCTCCCCTTCCCTCTCCCTCCCTTCCCTTCCCTTCTTCCCTCCTCCTCTGGGACTTATTCCAATTAGATGCATATTAAACTACGTGACTTATTTTGTGTTTGTTTGTTTTCCCTTCATGTTGTATTTTGCATAGTTTGTTTTAGTGTAGACTGGGTCAAGATGGATTTTTCATTCTTGTTTTTATGGTGCTATTGGTTCTCTGTGGTGGGGCCAGAGGATTGTAGGTTGAAGTAACAGACACTCTGTTCATTTCCTCCCTTAGGTCCCTATACCTTTAGTATCTGTGACACTTCTAGCTTCTCTGAGTACACCCGGGGAGGCATTGTCAGTCAGGTTAAAGTACCTAAGAAGATCAGCTTTGTAAGTATGTGTGGAGGTGGGCAATAGGGTTCTACACTTCTAGGATTTTCACTTCTCTGCTGCTGATATCCCACTCTCCACAGAAATCCTTGCTAGCCTCACTGGCAGAGCCAGACTTTGTGATAATGGATTTTGCCAAGTTTTCTCGCCCTGGTCAGCTGCACATTGGCTTCCAGGCCCTGCACAACTTCTGTGCTCAGCATGGCCGGTCTCCTCGGCCCCACAATGAGGTAGATGAGTGGGCAAGCCAGCTGACATCTTTGGCCCAAAGCCTCACCTGCTCTCCCATCTACTGTCTCCCTGTCTCATCCCCACATTGGACTGAGCGGTCCTCTCTTGGTTCTGTTTGCCTCTCCAGGAGGATGCAACAGCACTGGTGGCCTTAGCTCAGGCTGTGAATGCCCGAGCCCTGCCAGCGGTGCACCAGGACAGCCTGGATGAGGATCTTATTCAAAAACTCGCATATGTGGCAGCTGGGGATCTGGCACCCATAAACGCCTTTATTGGGGGCTTGGCTGCCCAGGAAGTTATGAAGGTCAGTATGGGTAAAGAAGGGCAGAGCTGAGGACAGGCCAGGTGCCTTCCTGATTCCATCACTGGCTGTCCATCTGGGTCAGATTCTCATTAAGCACTGATGACTTCCCATTTCATTCCATTTTCCCCAGGCCTGCTCTGGGAAGTTTATGCCTATTATGCAGTGGCTGTACTTTGATGCACTTGAGTGTCTCCCCGAGGACAGACAGGCCCTCACAGAGGACAGATGTCCCCCAGTATGTGAGGGAGCCCTATGGTAAGATATTATTTTGGGTCTCTGCTAGGCAGCTTGTCTCTGATCCTCCTCCCTTTATGTGACCCAGTGTCAGAACCATTATGATGGGCAGGTGGCTGTATTTGGCTCAGACCCGCAAGAGAATCTGGTCAAGCAAAATCACTTCTTGGTGAGTGATCCCATGGGGCACCAGCTACATCATGTTTAATTGCCTATGGCTAGTCTTTTCTAGAGTCTCCTGCCTCACGAGGGAGGGTAATTCTTTTTTTCCCTTCATCTCCTCCCTTTCTCCATTTTCCTCATAGACAGGAAAGCCTGATAATGTGCCATTATTCCCCCTTCTGGGGCATCCTTTCTTAGATGGCAGTAGGTGTTCATGGCTCTAGGATTTGAATATGTAATACAGGACCCCCTTACCCTCTCTCAGTATCTTCAGGGGAAGTGAGGACTAACAGGTTTCTTTTCTTTTCTTTCATACTTTGTGTCTCTCTTCTTGGCAACCTCTCAGGTGGGTGCAGGGACCATTGGCTGTGAACTCCTCAAGAACTTTGCCATGATTGGTCTAGGCTGTGGGGAGCATGGGGCAATCACTGTTACAGACAGGGACACCATTGAGAAGTCCAATCTCTACAGTTTTTGTTCCTGGGATGTCACGGTGAGTAGGTATACCTGGTAACTGGATAAGCTGCTTCTCTCTCTTTTCTCCTCTCTTTCTTGTCCTTAATATTAATAGCTTAGGTCTTTTTGACCCTTCTCTCTTTTTTTCTACAACTCATTCTTCCCACAGATATTTGAATACTTACCATGTCTTTTCATTTCATTCATCATGTTATACCTATCCCCGCTCCTTTTTTCTCCCTCAAACTTTGGTAGCTGCTAATGTAGGACTGTGGGAGCTAGGTATGTAAAGAATCAATATGAGAAGTCTTCTGTGTTATTTCTGTCTACTCAGAGTCTTTTGTTTCATTTTATCCTCCTGCTCCTCTGCACTGCCCTAGATATTTGGATTACATGACATAGCAAAGGAAAGCTTTCTGCCCTTGTCTAGTGAGACAAGTCTGGAGGTCCACAACATTTTTCATTAAGTCCAGAAGGTCATAATTGTTTTAAGACAATTATGACATCATTCACCTTTTTACTCTTTCTTTGTCAGGTAAAAATTTCCATGCTACTTTAGGAAGACATCCCTAACTCAGTAACACTTTTTTTTCCCCCCAAATGTCCACATGCAGAATGGTACAAAAGAGAGAAGTACCTAAGGATCCATTCAAAATGCAAAACAAACTAGTAGATATTGGTATAGATTGAAGATCTTACCTTGTAACTACACTTTAAAACACTGTTATTTCTCAGGTTTTAATTTTTTTAATATCAACAATTATCTGAAAATGTTTTTAAAATATTGTGTGAAACCGAGTATTTCTTCTGTGTACATTTAACGGATTGAAATGTGGTAGAGGAGAATCCAGCTGCCTCCTAAGAGATTATGTAATTTAAAACATTTGCAAAAATGTACATATAATTTGGATTTTGTGACTGACATTTTTGTATTGGAAAACCTTCTTCATATTTATATTTATATTGTGTGATGGAATCATTCCACTTTCAGATCAACTAATAATAGCAAAATTTTACCAGTTTTTTTTTTAATTTTGTTAGTCAGCATACAGTACGTCATTAGTTTTTGATGTAGTTTTAAGTCCTAATACAGAAAATACTGGTAGCTGTAGCCTGATATAGCAGATGCTCTTTTCAAGATTCTTGTATTTGAGGATGGTTGCAATAAACAGTAATTTACAACAGCCAAGTACACGGCTGATGTTAAGGTACAATGAAACATGAAAAACAAGGATGAGAGGGAAGTGCCATGGAGAGTGGTATGCACTGTGGTAAAAGAAGTCCTCCGTGGAAGGGTGGCATTTCCTCAAGAGTTGGATGATAGAGGAGAATGAGAAGGTAATTCAGGAAGGAGTGTATTGGGTAAAAGTAACAGCCTGAGCAAATTTCTGATGTTGGAATATCACTCATTGTGTAAGGAACAGAGAGGTCATTCAGAAGGGACCATGGTAGGAGATGAGGTTGCAGAAGTAATATGGGCCAACTCATACCCTAAGAGAAAGTGGGAGCTGGTGGAGGGTTTTGAACAAAAGAAGAATATGACCTGACTTAGGCTTTCAGAGGATACTGCTTATATTTGTACAAGGACCTTGGCTTGATTTGGGTAATGGCATCCCAACTCTGAATGATGTTAAGTCAAAAAGCAATGAATGTTGCAGATATCTGATGTGTTGTCTCCTACTTGTTTTATGTGGTTTAAATTCCAAGGGATTTCCTAGGAATTCTTAGGGTTCCTTTTCTGCTCCCCTGCAGGCCCATTTGTCACAGCCTCAGCCCTGTGACATTTGCCATAGGCTACTGTAAACCAGGGAGCCTACTGAACTCACAGTATAGATCTTGCCCACCATTAGATAAGCCAGCTGTCAGAACAACTCTGTAAAGGTTTATTGGGTGAACTTATGAATGACTGCTGCTCCTCAATCCCTACCCAGAAATTGAAATCTGATACAGCTGCTGCAGCTGTGCGCCAGATAAATCCTTACATCTGGGTAAGGAGCCATCAGAATCGTGTTGGCCCTGACACTGAGCATATCTATGATGACAACTTCTTCCAGAACCTTGATGGTATTGCCAGTGCCCTGGACAATATGGATGCTCGTGAGTTTAGGGGCAGCAGTGAGGACAAGGGCAGAATAATATGTGTCTGTTTAAGGAATTATCTGTCCCATCCTAATGTTCACTCCCTGTTTTCTTCCCACAGGCATGTATGTGGACCGCCGCTGTGTGTACTATCGTAAACCACTGCTGGAGTCAGGCACGCTGGGCACCAAGGGCAATGTGCAGGTGGTTATCCCCTTCCTGACAGAGTCCTACAGCTCCAGCCAGGACCCTCCTGAGAAGTCCATCCCTATCTGCACACTGAAGAACTTCCCTAATGCCATGGAACACACACTGCAGGTGATCTCTTTTGGAGGGAGGGAGAGGTGGAAGAGACAGGCATCTAAGCAGCCCCTCAGCCCCAGAGTTGTCTTTCAGGTGATGTAAGTGCCAGTGTAACATGTACCATTTCTTCAGATCTCTTTCTCTCATTTTACACCCTTCAGTCTAAGCTTTACTAAATGATTCATTTCTTTTAACTTAAGAATGTTTAGTTTGTAAACACAAAGATGGATATTCATATAATATGTAATGTAGTTTATGCAACTTACATTTGAGAAATGGAGGTGTGAGTTTAATAAACAAGATTATATTTAGGCTAAAAAATTAATTTCTTTGCATTATCTCTGCTAGTTATTTAATGACTTCTAATATTTAGCCCATATTTGGATTTCCTGACCTGTTGCTCCAAATATGTTTAAGAATTGGCATGTCAGGATAATTCTGTGTGTGTAACGTACGTACGTCTAAATGAACAAAACATGCATACCTATTTATGTACGTAACAGTGTATGTATGTCTAAATGAACAAAACAAACATACCTATTTAACCAATACCCAGAACCTAACTCAAATTCCAGTTTTTTGAACTCAAGGATCACCACTGTATAATTTGTAATGTATGAATTATGTATTATGATTCTTAATGCAGTCCTTAGAGACCATATTTCAGAGAATGGTAGTAGGAGGAAGATAAGGAGAAAACACAGTTTGACCTACTTGCTTCCATCCCAGCAGTTACCCAATGGATGGACTTAAACTGATAAACTCACTACAGTGAAAATGTGTCTCCATCTCACCATGTGTGTACACATGTATATGTTTACAGACATATAGTGTTTGTGTGTCCATACCTGTAACCCTTATTAGATAATCACTCTATTGCCATGCTGCATATGCAGAAGGGCTATCAAACAGCTCTTAAAATAAATTCAATATGTGACTCTTGAGCGTAACTTCCTCACATCTCAGATTCCTTACGTGTAAAATGGGAGGAGAGTACTTCTCTCAAGATTTTGTTAAGTATTTACGATTTGGCACTATTTAAGTAAGCTTTACGAACACACATGTATGCAAATGTATATCATACATATGTATGGTATACAAATGTATATCACACATATACATGTATATCAACCCATGAGTTATAGATATTTCATTTGCAGAATACGTTTTCAGAATAAGTATATATAGATAAAGGCATTACCTTGTATGCCACAGCACTGTGGCTGAGCTGGCCTTTGAGCCTCGTTCTCTAGGTTCCAGATCACTTCACCAGTGGCTGTATTTACTGACCTTGTAATTTGCAGAGAGCAAAACTTGTATCTTATTTTCTGTCCAGTCCCCATGACCTGTATGGATCATTCTTGTTTTATTTTTGGTGTGAGCTTTGTTCTTTCTTCTTGAAACATACTGCATCTGGAGTAGGGTGTACCTATCTTAAAAATAAATTTTCCATATGGGAGGAAATATTTTATAAAATTTGTGTAACCACTGCCCAGATCAAGGTCATTGGTATTCAAATTGGGAGGGTGGCGCTTGGACGTTTGAGCGACCACTTTTGAGGAGCTTTCTTCTTCATTTGTTCTCTTGTGGTCATCATGTTGTTCCTAATTACTTCATTCATTTATGGTCTGTCTTTTTAAAAAATATTTTATTTATTTATTTGTCAGGGAGAGAGCAGGCAGAGGGAGGGAGAGCAGGCATAGGGAGAAGCAAGCTCCCTGCTGAGCAGAGAACCTGGTATGGACTTGATCCCAGGACCCTGGAATGATGACCTGAGCCAAAGGCAGGTGCTCAACTGACTGAGCCACCCAGACGTTCCAATGGATGGTCTTTCTAGTGCCTGCAGAAGCCCTTTTTTGTCTCTCAGCCCCAGGTAATCTCTGCTTTGTCTGCAGTGGGCTCGGGATAAGTTTGAAGGTCTATATAAGCAACCAACAGAAAATGTCAATCAATATCTCACATGAGATACTGTCCAAATGTTCTCTCACTTCTCTGCATACATGCCAGCCAAGCATACTGTAACCACTGTATGGCTCAGCACCAGCCACAGGTTCTGAATCAATTAATGAATGTTTGGGCCTCCTGCCACTGGAGAGTCAGGACCAGCTCTTCATACAGTTAAGCCCACTCCTGGGGCCTCTCTGTAATCTTGCCCATTTTTGTTGTGATTCCTGTCAGAGATTCCAGGTTTATGGAGCGGACACTGCGCCTGGCAGGCACCCAACCCCTGGAAATGCTGGAGGCCGTGCATCGTAGCTTGGTGCTACAGCGGCCACAGACCTGGGCTGACTGTGTGACCTGGGCTTACCACCACTGGCACACTCAGTACTCCAGCAACATTTGCCAGCTTTTGCACAACTTTGCACCTGACCAGGTATTACATATTTCTGAGTTCCTTTCGCAGAATGCATTTTCTCGAAACAGGGAGTGTGCTGAGAGCTCTTGATGCAGCTAATTCAGCTATGGCAGGCACACCAAGACCACTTTATAAGATCTCAAAAACAACTCAGCCAGTGTCTTGGGGAACCTGGGTAGCTCAGTCAATTAGTGTTTGCTTGAAGCTCAGATAATGATCTCAGGGTCCTGGGATGGGGTTCTGCATCAGTCTCCCTGCTCCATGGGGAGTCTGCTTCTCCCCCTACCCCCACACTGTCACTCCCACTGCTTGTGCATTCTCTCTCACTCAAATAAAATCTTTAAAAAAAGCTTCTCCTTCTGCCCCTCCCCCCTCTAAAATGAATAAATCATTTAAGTTTTTATTTAATTCCAGTTAGTAATAACATGATTTCTTTATGCCCACCACCTGTTTTACCCATTTCCCCCACACCACGTCGCCACTGGTAACCATTAGTTTGGTCTAGAGTTAAGAGTCTGTTACTTGGTTGTCTCTCTCTCTCTCTCTCGTTTTACCCCCTTTGCTCATCTGCTGAATTCCACATATATATGAAGTCATATGGTATTTGTGTTTCTTTGACTTATTCAACTAGCCTAACAGTCTCTAGCTCTATGCATGCCATTACAAATGGCAAGATTTCATTCCCTTTTTATGGCCAAGTAATATTCTGTTGTATACATATACCATATCTTCTATCTATGCAGTTACCGTTTGATGACTTTTGGGCTGTTTCCATAATTTGGCTATTGTAGATAATGTTGTGATAAACATTAGGGTGCAAGTACCACTGTCAACTAGTATTTTTGTATTCTTTGGGTAAATACCTAGTAGTGCAATTGCTAGATTATGAGGTAGTTTCCTTTTTAACTTTCTGAGGAAACTCCATACTGTTTTCCCAGGTGGCGGCACCAGTTTGCATTTCCACCAACAGTGCATGACTGTTCCTTTTTCTCCACATCTTTACCAAGAGTTGTTGTTTCTTATGTTGTTGATTTTAGCCATTCTGACGGGTGTGATATGATATCTCATTGTAGTTTTTATTTGCATTTCCCTGACGATGAGTGTTGTTGAACATCTTTTCATGTGTCTGTTGGCCATCTGTATGTTTTCTTTGGAAAAATGTCTATTTGTGTGTTCTACCCATTTTTTAATTGAGTTATTTGTTTTGGGGAAGTGTTGAGTTTTACAATCTTTTTAACATTTTATTTATTTATTTTTAACTTTTTTTATTATGTTATGTTAGTCACCATGTAGTATATCATTAGTTTTTGATGTAGTGGTGCATGATTCATTATTTGCATATAACACCCAGTGCTCCATGCAGTGCATTCCATTCTAGCCCACCCCCACCCCCTGAAACCCTCAGTTTGTTTCTCGGAGTCCACAGTCTCTCATGATCCATCTTCTCCTCTGATTTCCCCCTTTCGTTTTTCCCTTCCTTCTTCTCCTAATGTCCTTCATGCAATTCCTTATGTTCCACATATAAGTGAAACCATGTGATAATTGTCTTTCTCTGCTTGACTTATTTCATTTAGCCTAAGACTGTTTCTCTCTCTCCCTCTCCCTCTGCCCCTTCCCTTCCCCCCAAAATAAATAAAACTTAAAAAAGAAAAAAAATAGTACAACTGGTTAACATTCCAGCTTCATTTGACCTTAGAGCCAGTCATGTATTTTCTCTCTGCATCTTAGTATCCTCATCTGTGAATAGTGATGACGTAGTTCTTGGGAGCTTTTGAGGATTAATTAGTATTTATTAAGTTATTTAAGTTGGTATAAAGACTGAAAATTCATAAGATACTGGTAAATGGTTCTAAATGTGTATCAAAAAGTGAATGCCTAGGGATAGTGAGTTGGAATGTCTAGGTCTGAGATAAGGAGTCAAGATTGTCTCCTCTCAGGCCCTGCTCCCCCAAACCCTTTCTATCCTCTTAGCTTACAAGCTCTGGAGCCCTATTCTGGTCTGGGCCCAAACGCTGTCCATACCCATTCATCTTTGATGTCAACAATGTAAGTCTCACCCTAGGGTATCCTGGGATTGGGTGGAAAGTGGTGGCTGGGAAGAAGACCTGAGGTTCCAGGGTGAGGACTGATCTTCTCACTAGTCCATATCTTGCCTTCTAGACTCTGCATCTGGATTATGTGATGGCTGCTGCCAATCTCTTTGCCCAGACTATGGGCTGATGGGGTCTCAGGACCGAGCTGCTGTGGCCATACTTCTACAGTCTGTGGACATCCCTGAATTCACCCCCAAGTCTGGTGTTAAGATCCACATCTTGAACAGGGAGCTTCAAAATGCCAGTGCCTCTGTTGGTGAGGGTGCTTAATCCAATTGGCTCATAGCACCATTCCATTTATCTTATGTCCATGTTTCTACACTAGTAGTCCTGGTTTCTCTGCTCTGAGTTCCCAAGCCTGAGTTTTTCCCATGCTTTCCTGTGGTCTTTGTTACCTCCAGTGTGAAGATGGGTGGTTGAGGTAAATTCTTCCATGTATTCCTGTTTTCTCTCCCCATATTTCTTTTTCCCATTCTGGCTCTCAGGAGGATTAATTGTACATCTTCTTTCTGTGTGTGTCTTTGTATTTTTGTTCTCCTTTCCTCCATTTTCTTCTTCCTCTGTTTTTCAGACTATTGGCAAATAATTTGCCTAGATGTCTTCCCTCAGTCATCTCCTTCCTGATATCCCCATCCATATCCCCAGCTTCCACCTGTATGTATTTTCATCCTAGTATTGACCTTTATGTCTTTCTTCATCTCCTCTCAAGGTCTCCCTCATCATCTAACTATTTATAACTACCCTCCAAGTCCCAGCATCCATCTCCCTCTATCTGTCCCATATCTGTCTGATGCTCTTTAAGTCCCTCTCTATTTTGTATATTTTCTGCATATAACTTTCTGTTTTTCACTATGTATATCTGTCCCCATCCTGCTCTTTTCTAAATACCTCATCTCTCTTGTTCCTCTCTGTATGTCTTTGTGTGTATCTCTAGAGTTGTCAACACTGCATGTATTTCCTCCTAGCTCATCCTCCATATGTAATTTTTTAAGCTTTTTTATTTAAACATGTAATGTAACCCCAACACCCTCTCCCAGAATCTCTCCCCCCACCCCCCTCAGTTTGTTTTATGACATTAAGCGTCTCTTTTGGTTTGTCTCCCTCCTGATCCCATCTTGTTTCATTTTTTCTTTTCCTACCACTTAAACCCCCACCCACATTGTATCTCCACTTCCTCATATCAGGGAAATCATGTGATAGCTGTCTTTCTCCAGTTGACTTATTTCGCTAAGCATAATAGGCTCTAGTTCCATCCATGTCGTCGCAAACAGTAAGATTTCATTTCTTTTGATGGCTGCATAGTATTCCAAGGTATATATATACCACATCTTCTTTATCCATTCATCTGTGGATGGACGTCTAGGTTCTTTCCATAACTTGGCTATTGTGGACATTGCTGCTATAAATATTCGGGTACACGTGCCCCTTCGGATCACTATGTTTGTATCTTTAGGGTAAATACCCAGTAATGCAATTGCTGGGTCATAAGGTAGCTCTACTTTGAATTTTTTGAGAAACCTCCATGCTGTTTTCCAGAGTGGTTGCACCAGCTTGCATTCCCACCAACAGTGTAGGAGGGTTCCCCTTTCTCCACATCCTCGCCAGCATCTGTCATTTCCTGACTTGTTCATTTTAGCCATTCTGA
>ML095501.1:10960-30539 GCA_003697995.1 Taxidea taxus jeffersonii
TGTGTGTGGCCAGGCCCAACCACATGGCCTTTGCCCTATAAAAGTTAGTCTGTGAGGCTGGGAGGGGTCGCCCTCTCGGTAAGAGGTGGCCCTGAACAGTCAGTTTGATTCTCAATGCTTGGCAC
Source organism: Taxidea taxus jeffersonii (assembly GCA_003697995.1). NCBI lineage: Eukaryota > Metazoa > Chordata > Mammalia > Carnivora > Mustelidae > Taxidea > Taxidea taxus. The sequence goes on from ML095501.1 coordinate 11,086, forward strand.
GAAATAAAGCTTTGCTTGACTTCACTTTGTATCAGTCTCGTTCCTTTGACCATGGACCCAACAGTGACAACACAGGATCCTCTGTTTTGCTCTTGTCTTTGTCTGTACTTCACTAGCTTTTGCCCAGTTGCTTACCCAGGGGCCTTGCAATTCTGACCTTTGTGCCTTGACCACTGAAGCCTTCCCAGCTTTGACCCTTGGGGCTACCCAGAAGGAATCAGCTGCTTTTGCTGTTCACTCTGGGCACTTTGAGTGGGACACCATGCCTGTCACAGTCCCATTGGCAGATTTCTCTCCCTACCCCTGGGGTCAGCCCACACCCCACTCCCAGGTGTGATCATTGGCATCCAAAGAACATAATCTCTTTAGAAGATGCCTAAGGCGAGTCAGCTGTTGAATTGGTCCAAACAGGTTCCTTTGAGGAGCATTAAATGCCTGTTCCTCAATAAAATGTTAAACTGATATGAATTACCTTTTGCCAAAATTAAGATGATTGGACTCACAGAGGGAGAGAAGCAGGACCTTTTTGATCTTCTCCTGAGTACCCCGTGGCAATTTTGACTTTTGGACTGAATTCTGGGCAGGTTGGCTCAGATTGAATGCAATGCCAGGGGCTGAAGGTTACAAGTGGTGTTCCCATAGACTGCCAAACCTCGGAAACTGGCACTCTGCCAGATGGGAACATTTGATTGCTCAGTGCACTGTGATTGAAGGGAAACAAAAAAAGATGAAAAATAGGAGAGAGGATCCCTGCGTTAGAAGGACCAGACATCTTCAAGGCACCCTCTTGTCACCTGGAAAGGAAAGGGTGTATTCTTTTTTGGTATTCCAGTAAGACTCATCTATTGTAGGAAAAAAGCCCTAAAAACTTATGCTCTGATAATCACAATAATTATAGATTATTCTTCTATGCCTGGTAGAGCATCTAAGTCATAAAAAACCCAAGCAGGGCTGAAATGGAATTTTTTAAAAGTTACATAAAAATTCCGTGCACAGAGTTGGTGATTATATATGTAGGAGAGGTTAATATTGAAGCAGTGACATGATTAATTTCAGTCAGTAAAAGGTGATTGTGTGGCTGCTGTGCAGCCAGCGAGTGCTGGCTGTAAATGAAAGCTCACACGGGGGTGCCAAGGAAGAAAAGGCGTTGGACCCAGGCGCCTTCCACTAGTAGCTGTTTCGTAATGCAAGCCCATTAATCGAGGAGGAAGATGACCCTGTTCCCTCTAGCAAAACCACACATGTTGTTGCTTGAAAAAGTGGGCATAAACGTGGTTACATTTTGAAAGAATTGGGCATGGAAGGTTTTTGTTTTTTGTTTCTTTGTTTTTTTTCCCTCTCTTTTGGAAACATATCCCCTTTAGAAGGGTTAGGACGGTTGAAACATAGTTAAATAAATAGCCCTTTCCAACCATTGTCAGTAGATTGTCTTGGAGTATTAGCTGTTTATTTCACTGACATATTCTGAAGGGTCTATAGGGGGCTTTTTCAGAAGTCAGGACCTCAATGTAATATACAAGCATTGATTCTGATATTTCCCTTGATAACAGTGCTCGACCATATTGGGGTCGTAAGTCAGTAAGGTTCATTGGCCGCCGTAATGCTCACTGTCACCAGTAATAAGTACAAAGGACTTGCTCTAAAAGCTGGCTTATAAAACTTTAAGGAAACTTGGATTGCTTAAGTGAACTTGCAAGGCTCTGGGGGGTACCAAGCCGGTCTTAGTTGTCTACTTATATTAATTTCACAGAGTTTAAAGGGTCAAGAAAGACGGTTGGTGATGCTTATTAATTTATGAAAGACAGCCTCTTGTCTGTCTCGCTATCTCGCTTTGACCATTCTGCCTTCCCTTTTAGAAAATTTAATATAAATTAAACCTTACCAGACAAGAGTGCCCTAAAGGATTAAGTCTAAAGTTCACAGCTGGACTAAAAAGATCCAAAGAAGCTATGTCTTTTTGCTGGCACAATTTCATTTGAAGTGATGTTCGAACAATAGAGCCACACAGTGGACATAAAACATGAGAAGAAAAAAGCAATTAGAGGCATACTGCAGTTAGTCAAGGATTAGGATATTTTAAAAATACAAAACATCCTTGCTTCTAAGGATTTCTTTCTTGTCTCCCCACGAAATAATGGCTTGTAAAAGGAGCAGCTTCTTGGCCTTAAGTGGGGGCATGGTTCTGGTTAAGATGGGAATGTTTATGTGTCATTACAATGTCTCAAAACATACCTGATGGCTGAGGCCAAGCTGTTGAGAAAAGAGAAATGAAACATTGCTATAGAAAGTAAACCCAGCCTTCCTGATGAAATATTCCTCCTTGGTTGATTTGCTTTGGAACAAAGAGTCTGAGGTTGTATGGCTAACGGTTGGCTGAGGAGTAGTGGGAAATACTGGGTTCTGCTCCCCATCCCCACTCCCACCCCTCAAACCAGGGATCGCAGTTGAGGAGTGCTACTGTCAAACCAGACCCTTGTAGGAAGGCTTTTCAAGCAGGATAGCCACAGGAGGGAATACTGTGCCCAGGCCTGGAGTGAGGGATGGAAATCTAGCAGTGGGCATGGGGAGTGTAGCAGATGCAACATTCGGCTGGGAAGGTAGTAGGCAGCCATGCTGTGTAAAGTAGGCTAATAATTTGAATTTTACTCTGGGAGCAGTGGGAACCATTTGGAGGCTTGAAGCAGAGGAATACTCAGATTTGTAGCTCTGTGAGTTTCAAAGGTTACACTGAGAGACCACAGCTTCCTGTTGGGATGGAGTGGCTGGTAGGCAGATTGTATTCCCGAGAGAACAACTAAAAAATCACAGACAATATACACAGATCTTGGGCTTGAAGGCAGCAGAGAGCTGCTAAGGAAAAGAGGATGAGAGTGGCTAGGACTGTGTGAAGGTGAGCTGTCTTATTTAGCCTCTTCTAGATTGGATTCATTGGCAAGTGTAGGGATGGGCAGGAGGCTGAAAATCCAGGATTTGCCCTAGTTGAAGGCTGCCACCGGGGAAAAGAGAAACTAGCAGAGCTTCTGGGAAAGCCTCAAAGAGCCCCAAGCATGTGGCTGGTTCTTCCCTCAGTTGAATTCTGAGGCTGCATGGAGCAGGAGGCCAAATCCTAAGTGGAAGTCCTCTGAGAAGAGTATAGCAGAGTTTTAATTTTCAGCAGTCTTCACAATTTCAAGAGACAGAGATGGAAGTTCAAGCTCATTGTGAGGAGGGAGTCCAGTGAGCACACAGAATTTCAGGTCAGAATCTTGAAGGGATGTGCTTTCAATAAGGGTAAACAGAAAGTAGATTGAGCTTTGTCTTGAGTTCTATAAAGCCTTGATAAAGGCTGGTTGGGTAGTCTTGGTTAGACAGACCAGCTAGTCTCTCATTAGACTGAGGCGATCAGTTAGGACTCTCTCTGTCTGCCTAAAGGAGGGAGGGTGGTAAAAGGACTCTGGAGGAAAATGATATCACCTGAAGTCTCTAAAAGTTTTAGAAACAATAGCCATTAAATCAGTAGCTACTGGACATGCCAAAACTCAGAACCACATAACTGAAAACCAAGAGAAAAACAGTTCAAGGAAATAGGCCCACAGATACTCTAGCTATAGGAGTTATTTTACAAGACTCTTAAGTAACTGGATAAATACGTTGAAGAACACAGAGAAACTGAAAATAGGGTATATCAGAGGTATGAATTTGTAAAATCAAAACAAAAAAATTCTAGAACTGAATAAATGATATCAGTAACAGTAATCTGGATGTGATAGTAAGTGGAGTTAGTGAACTGGAGGGCAGGTCAATGGAAAATCTCCATGCTGTAGCACACAAGGAGGAAAGAATAGAAAATACAGAAAAAAAGCATTATATAAACGTGTGGGACTCAGTCAATGAATCTAACATAGAACTGGCATTCCAGAAGGAAATGCTAGTGAGTAGAGCAAGAACAATATTTAAAGAGATAATGGCTGAATATTTTCTAAAACTGATGGATGGTATTACTTTCTGGGTTTGTGAAGCTCTGTGATATCAAGAAGTATAAATACAATGTCAAGTATTGTATTATAAGTAAATGTCATAGTAGACTGCTAAAGATCAAAGACAAAAAGAAGAAAAAGTGCTCATTACCTTCAAAAGAACAATAATAAGGTTGATACCTGACTTGTCAACAGAATCAATGGAAGGCAGAAGACAACAGAATGACATCTTCCAAGTACTAAGATTACTATGGTTTCCAGTAAGGAGAATGGATTTTGGGGGTCAGAGGTGGCTAGAGAGGATATGGAAAGAACAATTCATAGGCTTTTAAAGTCTTACAATGTCCTGCAAGAGGTGACTGTAGCCTAGGTTAGGGTAATAAGGGTAGAGATGGAGACAAGTGGGCTGACTCAATAAGTATTTAGGTCAAAAGAAATAACACAAAGACACCAATTCACCCACTCCAGCTTCCCAAAGACTCTGTCTCATCTCCGTGGTTGCTTTCTTCTTTCCTCAGCTACCTCGTAGACCATCCAGTTGGCTGAGATGAAAGCACATCTTTCCCACAAGATAGTCTTTTGAGTAACCCTACCCCTTCTTGTTCTCGTCTCTACACACGATGCTCAGACAGTGACCATGTACACCTCTGGTTCTCTGTGGAGAATTCCAGGTGCACCATAATGGGACTTTGGGCAAAATATTCAGCTCCTATTGTATACAAGTATGTGATGGTCAGGATATGGAGTTATAGACAAGTGGACATAATAATAGGCCAAGGGTTGGGCAGGGAAGATTGCTTTCTTTGGATCCCTCTATTTGGATAAATCTGGGAATGGGAAGATGGACATCAAGTCTGACTTAACTGAATCCAAGCACCACCTCTGCCAACTACTGTTTATGTAAACTTGGGCCTCAGTTTCTCTCATCTGGAAAACAGGATTGCTGGTAATATCTGCACAAGGTGGTTCCAGGGTCAGACACATGTCAATAATCCATATTCTACCCCAATAGCCTGGCTGGTTGGAGGATTTAGTGCAGACCATATGCCAGTACATGGCACTCAGAGCTATAGGTCATACTGGCTAGACCTCTCAACACATCACATAATTGTGTGTCTTGGATCAGGAAGGAATGGGGAAGATCGAAGAGGGGAGAAAAGTGACGTCTTTCTGGTCAAGATGCAGGAGTGGGAATTGAGAGGGGTGACAGAACTGAATACCAACAGCTTTTCTGTAAGTTCTGCTTGGCTCCTGGTAAGATCAGAGCTTTGATAGTTTAGTATCTGTTGATGAGAGATAACTAAAGCCAAGGGATGAGTGTCTGAGGACAGGGACTCTTTAATTTACGTTCTTTTGGAAGTCAGAAGTCTAAAATCAAGGTTTGTCGGGGGCTGTGTTCCTTCTGAAAACTTCAGGCAGAATCTGTTCCCTTGCTTTTTTCAGTTTCCAGAAGCCACTAGGCCTGTATTCCTTGGCTTATGGGACCTTCTTTGCCTCAATAAAACCTCTTATCTTTGTCATATCTCCTACTACTGACTCTGATTCTCCTACCTCCTTTCAATAAGGACCCTTATGGTTACAGGGGGTCCTGCCAACACACCTTAGGACAGTCACTCCATTTTACCATAATCACATCTGCACAGTTTCATTTACTATGGACAAAGTAGCATGTTCACAAGTTCCAGGAATTAGGACATGGACATTTTTGGGAGGGGGTTATTATTAAGTTTACTATAAATTGTTCTTTCTTAAAATTGTAGTAAAGTGTATGTAACATCAAATTAGACATTTTCACCATTTCTAACTACACAGTTCTATGGCATTAGTATATTCACACTGTTGTGCAACCATTATCATCATTCATCTCCAGAATTTTTTCATCTTCTCCAATGGAAAGTTGGTAGTCATTAAACACTAACTTCCTAATTCTCTATTCCCTGCTGCCCTGAACATCTGGCAGCCTCCATTCCACTCTCTGTCTTCATGAATTTCATTATTCTGGGTACCTCCTCTAAGTGGAATCATATGGTATTTATGCTTTTGTAACTGTCTTACCTCACTTAGCCCAATGTCTTCATGGTTCATCCATGTTGTAGCAGGTGTCAGAATCTTTGTCCCTCTTCTAGTTGAATAATAGGGGATACCTGGGTGGCTCAGTCAGTTAAGCATCTGACTCTTGGTTTTGGCTCAGGTCATGATATCAGGGTCATGAGGTTGAGGCCCCATTGGGCTCTGCAATCAGCATGAGTCTGCTTGAGACTCTCTCTCCCTCTGCTCCTTCCCCACCTTGTTCCCTCTCTCTCTCTTAAAAAAATAAAAGTGAATAATATTCAATTGTATTTTATACTACATTTATTATTATTATTATTATTATTTATGCTACATTTAAAAAATAGATGCAGCTATCTATAGACACCTGGCTTGCTTCCACCTTTTGGCTCTTGTGAGCAGTGCTTCTGTGGAACACAGGTGGGCAAATATCTGTTCAAGTCCTCACATTCATTACTTTCGGTTATGTACACAGAATAGGAATTGTTGAACCCTGCATAGTTCTCTGTTAAGTTTTTTTGAGGACTGGCCATGCTGGTTTCCTCCATGGCTGTCCTTTTTACATTCCCACTGGTGGTGCACAAGTGTTCCGATTTCCCCACATCCTTACTGACCCCTGTTATTTTTCTGTGTTTTTTTTTTTTTTCTTTGACAGTAGCCATTCTGGTGGGTGTGAGGTGGTATGTCATTGTGGTTTTGATTTGCATTTCCTTATTAATATTAATATTAATAATAATAATAATACTGTTCGGCAAAGGGAACGATGTAACTTTGTTGAGCACTAATATCTACACAAGGTGGTTCCAGGGTCAGGAACATGTCAATACTGCTTCTTTTCATGGATTTATTGAACATTTGAATATTTTCTTTGGGGAAATGTCTCTCCAGGTCCTCTGGCCATTTTTAAATCAAGTTGTTCTATTTTTGCTTTTGTGTTTGAGTTGCAGGAGTTTTATTGTATGTTCTGCATATCAATCCCTTATTAGATGTATAATTTGTAAATATTTCCCCCCATTCCATGGGTTGCCTTTTCACTCTGATAGTGTTTTTCAATGCACAAACATTTTAAATTTTAATTTTAATTTTGCTGAAATCATTGCCAAATCCAACCTCACAAAGATTTTCCCCTTTGTTTTTCTAAAAGGTTGGTGGTTTTAGCACTAATGCTTAGGTCTTTGGTCTATTTTGTGTTAATTTTTGCATATAGTTTTAGGTAAGGGTACAACTCCATTTTCCTGCTTATGGATATGCAGTTTTCCCAGCACTGTTTGTTGAAAACACTGTCCTTTCCTTATTGAACGGTCTTGATAATCTTGTCAAAAATCATTTGACCATATGGGCAGGGAGTTATATAAGTAAATTTTTGACTCATGTGGGAATAGTTTGTAGTCCTAAGGGAATAGTTTGAATTTGTAGTCCTGTTAGGATTTTAGAATGAGATTTTTACATAGCCTGGCATTTTCCTCAGGGGAATTATGGGTTAGGCAAGAAGTGAGGAGAACGATCTCTAACAAAGAAGAATGACAGAGGGATAGAAAAGAAGGGGAAAGAATGTGGTGGCGGGAGGGAAGGAGTGAGAGGGTGATGTGATGGACTAAGCAGGATCTGGGCGAGGCTCCCACTGGGGCCAGAAATCTGCCCCTGCCACACATTGCTGTGGGACGGGGACAAGCTCCTTACCCTCTTGGATGTTCAGTGGGCCCATCTATAGAGGCAGACACCAGGGTCCGCATCCCCATGTTGTTGCTGGGATCACGTGCTCTGCAGGCAGACCCAGGAGGGATCAATGAGGAGCTGCAGGGAAGATGAGCTCCATTCTTCACGATTTGTATGTTTATAACGTATATGATAAGAGAATGAGTGGGGTTACTACAAGGTGAATGACTAGTGTGAACAAATGACTTAAGGGTGGGTTTTGGAAGGGGAGGGGCTTTATTTTTTGGCCTGGTGCCAGCCTTGTGGTTGAGCGGGGGACTGTCCCGTCTGTTTCATGCAGGTGGTGTGTCTGGCATGTGGATGGGATTTTAATCAATATATTCGTACTGGGCCATCTATCATGTTGGGTTGTTCCTTCCCAGCATTAAGCAATGCCAAGCTGGTGACTAAAGAGGAAGGGGAGACACTGTGATCCCACTGTTAGGGGTCTGTCTCAGACAGTAGGTGATTGGGGCAGGGCACCATACAGGTTGGGTTAAGTCCTGGTTCCTTCATTTACAGCTGTGTGACCGCAGACAAGTCACTTTACCTTTCTGGAAAGCGCAATAACACCATACTTTGTTTCGGCTGCCTCCCGATCGTTGCTTCTTTTTTTTTTTTTTTTCTTTTTAAAAGATTTTATTTATGTATTTGAAAGAGAGGGACAGAGAGAGCACATGCAGGGGGAAGGGCAGAAGGGGAGGGAGAGGGAGAAGCAGGCTTCTTGCAGGGAGCAGTCCCAGGACCCTGAGGTCATGACCTGAACTGAAGTCAGACACTTAACCCACTGAGCCCTCTAGGTGTCTCTGATCTTTGCTTTTTAATCTTGACTTTTGATGTTTTCCTATACACTTAACCATTGCATATGGCCTCCTCCCCTTGAGATGGGATCCAAATCTGATAGACTACACCCTTCATGATAAACTGTAATGTTGCCCACTCCCAACCCCACTGGAGGTATACAACCTTCCAGCCCCACTGGAACACACACGAAAGGGTCTGTGCTTTCTTCCTGACAATTAGTCATCACTATTGATAAGTTTCTGTCACCTGGACATGTCATGATGATAGCTTGTCCTGAGCAGGACTAATGTCAGCACAGTTCACCAGGAATTCTGTGCAATGACGGCGATCCTTGTTCCTCTCCACTCTAGGGCTGTCCGCTTGGGTGGGCTGTTTATCCTGCCCTGTGAAGGCCCACCATTCAGACGTGTTTTTCTGGAATGGTGCTGCTACTCATAATCCCTGCCTTTTCTCCAGCCCCAGACTAGAAATCACAAAAGGAAATCCCAAGGTTCTCTTTTATTTATTTATTTATTTATTTATTTATTTGACAGACAGAGATCACAAGTAGGCAGAGAGGCAGGCAGAGAGAGAGGAAGAAGCAGGCTCTCCGCAGAGCAGAGAGCCCAATGTGGGGCTTGATCCCACGACCCTGGGATCACAACCTGAGCCGAAGGCAGCGCCCTTAACCCACTGAGCCACCCAGGCGCCCCCAAGGTTCTCTTTTAGTTTCTCCTTTAAGGGACATTAGTGGGACATCAGTCCCAACCACTCAAATTCTTTTTCTTGAGCCTCTGTCCTGGCATCTCTTGCTTCCAGGGACAAGGGCCTTTCTACCCAGAAAATAGTCTATGTCTTGGCAGCGCAAATGCTACTTCCTTCCGAGGGACCCAAATGGCTGCCTTCGCAACCCCTTCACTCTTCCTTCGAGGATCTCCCACCATCAGATCTGTGGTGTCTTCCCCGAAGAGATGGCGGCTGGGGTGAGGTCCATTCTGGATGCCTCTGGCCTATGCTGTCCTTTGCTATCCACCCCTCCTTGTGAGTTGAGCCTGGAGAGGGAAGGCAGTGGCTGGAGTGGAGCCGGAGCTGGGGGTATGCAGATCACAGAGCATGAGTGCCAGCCACAGGTGCCAGAGGATGTTATGAATTTCATGGTCATGTTTGTAGACCAGCTCACACAGCTGGACTCAGCTCCCATCTCTAATAATACTGCTCAGCAAAGGGAACGATGTAACTTTGTCGAGCACTAGCGCATGCCAGGGATTTTATGCATTACCTCCTTTATTTATAACAAAAACCCTTCAGTGCAAACTATTATATCCCTAATTTTTAAAAACCCACTTTATGAGGTGCAGTCGACATACCAAAGACTATGCATAGTTAATGTATACAACTTAATGACTTTGGAGTAAAGATACACCCATAACTATTGCTACAGTCTGTGCCATGGACATATCCCTTCCCTCCAAAGGTTTCCCATCCTCTCATTATTATTGTTATTATTTCCTGTGATGAGAATAGTTAACATAAGATCTACCCTAGCAGGTCTTTAAGTACAAAATATGGTGTTGCTAATAATCGGTTCTATATGGTACAGTGGAGTTCTGGGATGTAGTCATCTTGTATACCTCAAACATTGCACCTTTCTGTTCATACTTCCCTTAATAACCTCTGACAGCCACCATTCTGCTCTCTGCTTGCGTGAGTTTGCCTATTTTAAGTTCACAGGTGGTTTCTACCAGATCACACACTGAAGCTCCACATTCATCTTCCAGGAGAGCTGGCTGTGAGACACGGGGTCTGCTCTGTGTCTCAGGCTGTCTCCTGTTGGACGGAGTACACAGATTACCCTACTTGGGTGTCATCCCAGAACAAAACCTCAGAAGGGAGTCATGGAAGGCCATTTACAGATGAGAAAGTTGGTGCTCCTTGGCTGGGGGTAGGAGGAAAATGAGCCAGGAAACTGAGTCTTTGGAATCCAAGTCCAGTCACCGTGTGTCACATGGAGGGAAACGGGGGAAGATGCTTTCCTGTGTTACCCTGTAAGCTGTGCAGAACTGTGAGGGAAGTTGTAGAGGGCCAGATTTCTGGGTGAACCAACAGGAAGAATGAACTCCTCCTGGTTGTCTGTGGGGTCTGTCCCCAGCTGGCGAGCTACCTTGAGGAGGTCAGTGGAGAGACTGGGAAGGGCCCAACATGGCAGGAGGTTGGCCAACCAGCTCTAAGTGACTACTGTGACTCTTGTAGTTTGAGAGCATCTTGCTTCTCTTTGTGGAATTATAGCTCATCCTACACTAAAGCCAACATCTAGAATCAGTGCCTCGGAGTTCCAAGTGCCTCACCATTATGGGTTTGGAGGATGGAGACCATAAATGATTCAATTACTGCTCTCTGGTGTGAATCACCCAAGGATTCCAAGTGATTTGCCTATTGATTTTCTGCATTTGGCAACAGCCTCTCTACCCTGTGGGATGTGATTTTGACTGCAATCCTTATCCCAGGGAATCTACTCTTTTGCTTAAAAGACTCATGAATTTCATAAACTTGAAAAATATGCCATGGAACGTACAATCCCAAACCCCCTTCTGGCCTAAAGAAAAACGGATAGCACTATTAGCTGCTAACATTTTCCTTAAATCTATTCCCTTCTCGGCTCTCATGCCTACAACTCAATGCTCCCAGATCAGGCGTGTGTTTTTCAGATGATATTGCAGTTAATGGTACAAAATATTTACATTTATGCCCCAAATCCAAAGAGCCACACAACTTTATTTCTCCTTTTGTAGTTTCAATATTTAATTAGTGATGAAGCACCAGAAACCTGTAGGGAAAACACACCCCATTATTTTTTAAGTTATAGGATATTTACAACCCATTTCCACCTGCTCCCTTTGTCTCCACCTGTCTCCACTGTGCACAGATTCGTCTCAGCTGTCCCCTCAGGAATACAGCTGTGTCATCGCATACTGTGGCATCCTAATATTTCATACTAAGCTTTAAACCAATTAGGAGTGACTACTGACTGTGCTGACTCATGGGAAGAGAAGGGGATAATGTGTCCTTCAGGTAATGAACTTCTTTGGGGACTTAACACATATTTCATTTTTTAGCGCTGTTGGTTTTCCCTTGTCACATTTTTGTGCATGCATGTGGCTTCATTTTGCTTCTTTGTGCCAGGGGGATTATGCAGGGACTCATATTTGCCAAGTAGCCAAGCTTATATTAATAATGGCAGGAACCAGACAGATGTGTAGTGGGATTACTGGGCCAAACTTGGAGGCCCCAGAGACTTCCTGGAGATGGCACAGGAGGTCACGGGTGGTGGGGCCCATTTAATGGGGGCAGCCTCAACTGAGCTCCAGCCCATTATGGTATGTGGAAACTAGAACTTCTTTTTCTTATCTTTTTTTTTTTTTATAAAGATTTTATTTATTTATTTGAGAGAGAGAGAGAGAGAGAGAGAGAGCATATGTGTACATGAGCCAGGATAGGGGGGTGGTCGGAGGGAAAGAGACGGAGAGAGATGTGGACTCCCGGCTGAGCAGGGAGCCCAACTTGGGCTTGATCCCAGGACCCTGGGATCATGACCAGAGCTGAAAACAGATGCTTAACCAACAGAGCCGCCCAGGTGCCCCTTTAAATGTGAAGTTTCCCTATTTCAAAATGGATGTACTATGCAAATGAAACAGCCACCCCCCCGAGTGACAGCTACAACTGGCTTTTGGCTGTTAGTTTGCAACCTCTGGCCTCAATAAATCTACCAACCTTTTATTTCCCCCTGCAGAGGGTAGATAGGTAGTTAGGTGCATTACAAACATGCAGAGACTTTCTTTAGGGTTTCCTACGACTTTGCCACTTGTCCATCCTAGGCCAGTGGAGGACTTGGTTCCCGATTCCCTATCTGGGAATCTATCTGAGCTGGCCAGCTGGGGGCACGCTGGGTCAGAACCCTTGTGGGCAACTAGAAGTGTCCACATACAAATGACATGGGATGAATCTGACTCTGATTAGAAAGAAGGATTCTGTGGTGATTGGAGTAATTACTGGAGTAATCTGGAGTAATTACTATGTTTATGTTGGGGCCACGGTAGATTTCTATAGAACAGGCACCTGTAGCCCATGTCAGAAGAGTAGCAAGGCTCGGGCAGCTCGGCTGGGTCCCCTTCAAGGAGGATACTTGTCCTAGGAGATTTCCCATGCTACATCTCATTTGAGCCACACAGCAACAGGATAAGGTGGTTATTGCCATTTTGCCAAAGATGAAATTGAAGGTCTGAGAGTGCTTGCAGTCACTGAGTGGTTGAGCGGGGACCTGAATCAGGATCATTTGATAGTAAGGCAAGCAGACCACCCCTCCCCTGCCCTGGACTCAGGGTGAGGCACCCTTGCTTCCCGGACCAGGAATATAGCATGACAAATGGCATGAAAACCATCTATAATTTTAGGACCCCCGGTTTTCTAATGGGAATTTGGCCTCCTATTTGCACCTGTGTGCACATACAAAGAGCTATATTTTCTTGATTGGCATAAAAAATGACCCTAGAAGAAGTTCCTTTGCAGCCTAGGAAACCTGTGTTGAAATAAGACGTTAACCGAAAACTTCACCCTGCACGGCCTGCTCCTGAGTCCTGAACAGCCCCAAGTTGGAAAAGGGCACGTCCTAGTTCTTCAGTGGAGATTTCTTTGCTCCACTAAGTTCAAACCATGTTGGAGCCATTAAAATGTCTTCTTAGTGCTTAGCCTGAAATTACCTCCTTTTACAGATTTTCCCATTAGGTAGATCTATAGCCCTTTGGAAAATGACTTGCTTTTCATGGTGGTGGAGGAATGTCTGTGATTTTAATATCATGATGCAATGTGTCTTGATTCATCAATGTGTGAGCACTATCTAGCTCTAAGTTAGACTACCAGTAAATAAAAATGGACTTGGTGCCTGACTCCCACCTCCATAAAAATCCAGGGAAATGTAGATGATGGGAACAAGGAGCAGCACTTGAGCCCGAGGACCTGGAAGGTTTAAGTGAGGTACTTACTATTCATCTGGTATTCATTGCAATAACATCAATCTCACCAGATTCTCTTGATATTAATGTAGATGCTCTGCATTTAATATATACTTCCATTGGAATTTCATTATAATTGAGTACTAAACGATGTCCACTTATGGCAAAGTGGTTCCAGAATTTTTTGTAATAAATGGATTTTAGTAGAATCCCAGATTCTTTGCTGAGTCTATATTAGACTCTTTATGCTCTAATTGTCATTGACTGTCTTTACTGTATTATTTCCTGATAGTTCATAATTTCCTCTGCTGAACAAATGATGATTTGTGAGTGAAGGAAGACACCGACTGGGGTTATGTGGTACCATTGATTTTTTTTTAATTGCTCATTTGGAAAATATCTTTTAAAATCATTTAAATCATCTCTGTTGGTGTCATTATTAATGGCTGAAGGGGACCTCATAAGGGGAGTGACTTGTGTAGTAACAATGATAGCAAAAATTTATTGAGTGCTTACTAGGTGCTAGACCGCCTATAAAGGTAAGCACTTTACATTCATTATCTCATTGGAACCCCACAGCTATTCTGTAGGTGTGATTATCATTTTTATTTTCATCAAGTGGGCATCGGAGGATAAGGACTTCATGTGAAGTCGTACAGCTAGAAGGGGCCAAAGTAGAGGTTGGATACATACCTGCCAGCTTCAGGCCTCAAAGCCAGTGCTGTTAGCCACAATCCGAGATGGCTTGTAGAGTGGACTTTCCACAGGGTTCCTGGACCCATGAGAAATTAATCTGCTTTTTTGTCATAAGCATCTAGATTTACTAAGATAACTTGAAAACTATGTCTATGATAAAGATATAAATTTTCTCCTACTTTACTCTCAGGGATGGTGGGGAGCTGATGTTTTGGGGGAATAGATATCCTGATAACTAGAAATACAGGGATTCCATGAAGCGAATAACTAGTACACCACATTGTACTACTGTATTTGCGTGCACAGAAGCAGCTTGCCCAGACACATAACAGTGGCTAGTTCATGTCAGGGTTAGAACATGTGGTTGTTATGGCTGAGGCTAAGAGCTCTGTATGGCTCAGAATCCTTATACTGTTCATGCTGACTCAGTGTTGTGCCCCCCACCCCTTCCCAGGAAGGGCCCCTCCCAGCTCTGACCTTAACCAGCCAGTGGCCTTGGGGAAGCATCGTGCCTTCTCTCATTTGCAAAATGAAGGGAAAAATTGGGTTGAATTCAAGACTTTGAAATGTATTTAGATGTTGGCATTATAAGGTCTGTCTTCAAAAGCCAGAGTATGCAGAAATCTACCATGTAAACAGATAGAAGTGGAACATCTCTGGTTGAAGTAAGCACTCCCCCTCCCTATTCTAGGTTGGAAACTTCTTGGGCCTCCCCATGCTGGCGTCCAGAGCCCCGGAGACTCTATCAGCTGTCTCAGGATCAGCCTGGAAAACCTCCAGACCTGTTGCTCCCCAAAGGTCCTGCTAACTGACCCTTCCAAATCTGCTTTGTCTGGATTTGGAGCACACCCAGAGTCCTTGGTCTGCTTTAATCTTGTGAGCCTTGGGAACTGAATCCCTGATGAATTGTCCTTTGCCATGGTGGCCCCCAAACTGCTGGTATACTTAGGGCAAAGTTCTGGGACACGAAGGTATGCATTTTGCATTCACCACCTTTTATGTTCCAATCCTTTCGTCTTTTTCCTCTACTAGTGAGTGTCATTGGGCATTAAACACAATTTTGTAGACTACTTTTAATCTCCTTTTTAAGCAAGGTGGATTAGGAAATGAGCCAATCAACACATCGAACACTCCCTCCAATTTTTAAAAGAAGATTTATTTATTTATTTGAGAGAGAGGGAGAGAGAGCATGAGCGGGCAAGGCAGAGGGAGAGAACCTCAAGCCAACTCCACACTGAGCGAGGGCCCCATGCAGGGCTTGATCTCATGACCCTGAGATCAGGACCGGAGCCCAAACCAAGAGTCTGATGCTTAACTGACTGCACCACCCAGGCTACCCCTCCCCCCAAATCTTTTCTGATTCTGTGGCCCAGATGTGTTATTAACCTCTACAAATTTTACATCTTGGAGGTCAACCGTCCCTTCCTCAGAAAGCTACACTGGTGGCTTCCATTATTATCACATCAGCTGTCCCTGTTGTCACCCTTGTCACACCTGTACCCCGCCTTTACCACAGTTAGCACAGCTTAAGATGACGAACTTGTGTGATCGTTTGCTCCAGCATGGGGCTCGCCAGCTCTCCGAGGGCAAGAAGCCTACCTGGAGTGCTCACCATCTTATCCTAAGTACTTAACCCATTTCCTGACACAGGGAGGATATGCAACATATAGTTCTAGAAGGAATAAATGTTGAAATTCTTTTATTCGACTGTAGTCCAACCAGGTAGGCTTTCATTCAAAGTGAAGTTCTGGAGCCAAGTTACTTGGTTCAAATCCAGTCTCAACCAGTTACTCGGTGTGTGTTCTTGGACGAGTCACAGAAATCTTTTATGGCTCAGTTTCCTCCTCTATAAAGTAGCACTGATAATAGTATCTATTTTGTAGGGTTTGTATAAGAAATAATGAGAAAACTTACGTATGTAGTTCAGTGACTGGTATATAGGTAAACCTCCACAATTTTTAGTTTCCTATTTTCATGCTATTTCTTTCCCTGGTGGATTTCACAATCCTATGCAGGATATACACATAAATTGATAATTATAATATAACATGAGTTCAGAAATTTGGCCTAATTTTACTGGCATTCTGCTGAAGTCCAGTGGAGGAAATGGAGACTGGAATGACCAATAATGAATACTAATTATTTGCTTATTTATTTATTCATTTTATGAGTAATTTATTTATGGCTAATAAATGACTAATTTACTCATTTATGCTAGCCCTGGGCTAGATATGGGGATATAGGAGAAAATGCGATAATGTTTTTTATCATTGGAGTATTTATAAAATCAGATTATGGAGAAAAAATATTAAAAAATAAACTTGATGTTGTAGAATACATACTTTAATCAGAGAAAGATTGGGTCCTTAAGCTCTGAAAAGATTGTGATTTCACCTTCACTTTCCCTTCTCCTAGGAATTCTGAAGGAAATCAATACTAAACCAGAAAATACATAAGGAAGGCCAACAAAATTCTGACTTTTCCTGGGATGATTACTCTGATGCTACTTTGGAATGCTGTTGTCAATAAAATGTCTTTAGAATCCCCTGTTTTCCTGGTGGCTTACACTTCTGCTGGGCATACCATGGCGCACTCAACACCGAGCATGGGTATGAGCGCGGGGCACTAAGCTTGGTGGGCGGGTGTGAGTTCAGAGCACTATGGAAATTCTGCAGCCGGTGGTGGCTCTGAATAAAGGCTGAAGCCTTTGCATCTCCAGTGGGTGCTTGCTCACCCTGTAATCTCTTGGCTCGCCATCCACAGTAGATCCTATGCGAGCCCATAGTCTCGTTACTTCCCGGAGCCCCACTCAGGCACATGTCTTGCCAGCTCAAGCTTTCCTTGGGCCCTTTCTCTGCCCTGCACCATCCCTGCACATAATACTGAAGTAGAAAAGTTGTGTTTTGATAACTCTTAGGATCTCTCTCTTTCCGTCTCATGGATAATGTCATACACGACTTGTTTTCTAGTTGTTTTGAAGTTGCTTCACTTTCATCTTATATATTTTGCAGATTTTATTTATTTATTGGAGAAGGAGAGGGAGGAACAGTCTCCTTGCTGAGCAGGGAGCCCGGTGTGGGGCTCCATCCCAGAACTCTGAGATCATGACCTGAACTGAAGGCAGATGCCTCACCAACTGAGCCACCCAGGTGCCCCATACATTTTCATCTTAAAGAGACAAAGACTCTGGGGAGCAGAATGGTGTTGCTCACTTCCTTTGCATCCTTAGTTCATTTCAATGCAGTGCAGTCTGCTAGGTTCTAGGTGTGAACGATTAATGAGACATTAGGTCCTACTCACGAGTCTATAGTCTGTTGGGATGATATGTGCTCTGATCTTAGATGAAGTAGCAGAAAGGAGACAGTGACACACTCTGTCCTGGGAACTGGAGAAATTTCATGGGACCCCCAATGAGAAGGATCTCTTCAGGCAGAGAAGAGGTTTGTGTGTAAGTGTTGTGGAAGGCGGGGTATTTGTGTGTGCATGTGTGTGTGTGTGTGTTGTGAGGAGCGTTGTGTGAGTGTGGGAAAGTTTGTGTGTGTGTGTATAGTTGCTGGTGTATATTTTCCTGATTTGTTAGAAGGTTGCATGTGTGCTTTGGGGTTATGGGCATATGTAGGGATTGTGGTGCGTATGGGGGATTATGGGTGCCAAGGGAGAATTAATATGTGTGTGTGGTGGGTTGTGTGTATGTAGTATTATGGGGGATGTTGTGAGGCAGTTGTTTGTGTGTAAGGGTTGGGTGTTTGTGTATGGGGTCATGTGTGGGTGTCTGGGGGGTGGGTTTATGTGTGAGGGGGCTGTATGAGAGAGTGTGGAGCAGAGAGGGTGTGTAGATGGGAGCTGTGGCAGAGTGAGGGGAGCTGTTGGCAGGCCTGGGCAGAGACATTTAAGATAAAAGACGCACATGGCCAGGAAATAGAGTAGTGGAAAGCACAGCTCATCGGAGGTTGATGAATTCTTAAGAGAAGAAGCTGGACAAAAACTGGGTTGGGGTCAAACTCACCCCATTTTGGGTCGGGGCCATGCTAAGGTGTTTGGACTTGCCCCTGTGATGTTACAAAGCCACGGAGACGTCCAGGAGGTCCTCAGTCAGCCATTACTGAACGGTCACTGGAACCAGATGAGTCCCTAGAGACTTAGTGGGTGGCTGCCACTGCCACTAAAGACTCGGCGATGGGAAAAAGCAGTTCTTTATTGTTAATGCCAACACCTCTGATAATATACTTTTTATCTCTGCTCATAATGGTCATGTAGATAAATTCCATAAATCAAGTCTCAGCAGTAAAAAGGTTAATAAGTTTACGCTGTATAATTGAAAGCCATATTGGTGATTAAAAGGATTTTATATATCAGTTTTCTGGGTCACCAACTAATTATTTTCAATGGCCAGTCATAAAACACAGCACCATGGCTGGCTAGACACTGCAAACTGTCAGATTCTAAATCGTGTAGAAGGGACTATAAGGCAGGTTACCTTAAGTTGGCTGGTCTTTCCCTTGGGTTGGGATACCACTGAAATCTCTGTTGTTTGTGCTGTGCCAATTCTACAGGATGATTTGGGGTCCTCTTCTACCCAAAGTAAGGAAATTAGACCCCTGCCCCCCCCCCCACCAAATATAAAGGACACGTTTAGCTCTTGGGACCCCAGGGTAGCTGCAGTCATTCCTATTTAATGCTCTTGGCCCTTGTAATGTTAAGCACTTTTTTCTTTAGTAAGACCATGGCTTGCTTTGACACATCCTTGGCCATCCTTAGTCAGGGTGGAGGATCCAAAAAGGAAGGGAAAAGAGTATGACATCGTGCAGATTAACACTTGTGAATCCCCTGGAAATGTTCCCGGAGCTGTGCTTTGTGATTTATATTCACTGGAGACCACTCAGGTGTTCAGTGTCAAGGTCAGCGACCTGAGGACAGGCTTGGAAAGTGTGGGTGCGTTGCCCAAAGTCATGGCTACTAAGTGGCATGGCCAGCTTTCAAGCTTGTGATCTGACCCCACTGTCAAGTGATTCTGCCATTGAGTTCCCTGCTTTCTACTTTGGGTTTTGTGGAGTCCCATCTGATGGCACAACAAGAGCAACAAAGATGAAATGTTCGTGGTTGGTTCTGACCTTGATCTGGAGTATTAGGCGGGTGGTGGGAGCCAGATTGATACACTGAGTAAAATACACATTGTGTAGGGAGATAGTGTCCCCTGGTGTAATGCAAGGAGTAAGTGGAGTAAGTGCTGAGAATATCCATCTCCAGTTTTGGAGGTTGCGTAAACACA
>RCUC01068186.1:0-17856 GCA_003697995.1 Taxidea taxus jeffersonii
GGGGGGCTCAATTGGTTAAGCACCCACCTTTGGTTCAGGGCATGATCCCAGGATGCTGGGATCAAGTCCCACATCAGGATCCTTGCTCAGGGGGGAGCCTGCTTCTCCCCCTGCTTATGCTTTTTCTCTGACAAAAAAATTCTTCCTGCAACTTCCAGATAAGAACCCAGCAGGCCGACCCCTTGATTTTGACCTTGTGAGGTCCAGCGGAGGACCAGCTGAGGCATTCTGGATTTCTGACCTGTAGATCTGCGGGAGAATACATACACATTCTCAGCTGGTTTGTGATCACTCGTTGGGGCAGGGATAGGAAACATACAGACATTGGGAACGGGAGGACAGACAGGGTTGGAGGTGACGAGGTCGGCGACTGAGGGGATGAATGGGGCTGGAGGTGACAAGAGTTGGTCGATGAGCAGGCAGACGTCTGAGTGAGAAAACTGAGCCTGGAGACCTTGGCAAGAGCCGGTGGCACAATCAGATGTTATTCTTAAGGCTAGGATTGGGGGGGACTTGCCATGACCCAGTCGGCTGAGGCCTGGGGACAGATCCTGAAAGGATAAAGTGCTGCTAGATGTAAGAACTTTATTTCTATATGGTGCTTGGGGTGGGGTCTGGTGGGGGGTACATGCGGGTGTTCCCCGGTCCCCATCCCTATAGCTGCTGGGAGGGCCTGAGGATGTACAGGAAGTGGGTCTTCCGGGCAGGCAGCTTAGAGTGAGAGGAGCCCTGGGTCCCCTCTTCAAGGCTGTCCTCGTGGGTCCCCTCACGGAGCCCGTCCCGGATGGCCTGCAGGCGGTGTCGCTTCTCACTGAGCCAGTGGGCGCCCTCCTGAACATCCTGGTGGGACCTCCGCCTTGGCAGCTTCATGATCCAGAAGGCCACTCGGGGATGGGGTTCTGGGTGGAAGCTGTCGACGGCTTTTGGGAGTGGCACCAAGGCCTCCTTCTCCTCTATCTTGGGTACCTGGGGAGGAGGGACAGAAAGGTCTCAAACTCCAAATGACAATCCCAGGATGCTACATCCTCGCTGGCATACTCTGCCCAATTTGCCGCCTACAGGGCAGTTTGGGAGTTTAAAGCTCATTTTGTGGTTTACAAAGCATGGGGTTTACAAGTGCGTTAGAATAAAAAATACTGAGGTTTATAGAATACTCTGGGATTGAAAGTACATTTCTGAGGTTTCAAAGCATTTTAGGATTAAACATACTCTAAGGTTTAGAAAGCAATTGGAAATGTACAAATCACTTTGGGATTAAAAGCTCCTGGCTTTCCTAACACATGACCACAATTGCAACATGGGATCCTCAATTGAATCCTGGATCAGAAACCAAATCAGCTCTTAGGGACAGCTTTTGGTCCCTCTTTTGGGACATTTGAGTATGGACTGAATGTCTGTTCGGTCCTTGCTACTCAAAGTGTGGGCTGTGGGCCAGCAGCATCAGCAACATTCGAGAGCTTGTTAGAATATACAAATTAGCAAATTAGACATCCAGACCTACTGAATCAGAGGCAGCATTTTTTCTGAGAAGTCCTGTAGAAGATTGTTACGGGCTGAATTGTGTCTCCATGCCCCCACCCTCATTCGTATGGTGAACTCCGAATTCCCAGTACCTCATAATGTGATCTTACTTGGAAACAGGGTCACTGCAGACTTCGTTAGGACCAGGTCATTAGGATGAGCCAAATCTAATGCAACCAGTATCCTTATGTCAAGGGCAAAATTTGGATATAGAGGTGCACACTGAGACAAGGCCATGAAAGATGAAGGCAGAGATGGGAGTGTGGGGAATTCTTCTACATTTCAAGGAATGTCAAAGATTTTCTGCAGACCACTAGAGGCTAGGGGAGAGGCATGGAACAGATTCTTCATCACAGCCTCAGAAAGAACGAACCCTGGTGACACCTTGACCTTGAATACCTCGAATGCCTCCAGAACTGGGAAGCCGCATTTCTGTTGTTTCAGCCACCCAATCTGTTCTACTTTGTTAAGGCAGCCCTAGCAAACTAATAGAGATAATAGTGTGATTTTCAATGTTAAATTTCTTGGGTGTAAAAATGGTACCGTGGTCGTGCAGGAGAATGCATTACTCTTTGGAGATACCCACTGAAGGATTTAAGGGTGGAGTGTCCGTAATTTACTGTCACAGAGTTCAAAAGTGAAAAAGTAAAAATAAAGTAAATGTGGTAAAATGTTCACAAGTGGTGCATCTAGGACGGTCGTTCTCAACGGAAGTCTGGAGATGGTTTTGGTTGTCATAACTGGTGGGGGAGGGGGCGCGACTTCCATCTGGTGGGTAGAGGTAGTGTTGCTTATAAACATCCTGCTGGGCATGGGACAGCCCCTACAACCAAAAATTATCCAGCCCCAAATCTCAATGGTGCCAAGGTCAAGAAACCTTGCTGTATGGAAAAGGGAATACAGGTTTACTGTATTATGTCTTTTTTCAACTCTTCTGTTGATTCGAAAATTTAAAAATAAAAACCTGGGGGCGGTGTAGAAGACCCTTATAGGTTTGCCAAGTGCTTGGGGGTTCTTAAAAGGTTTTAGGATAAGAAAATAAGCACTTTGTGGTTAGAATCTCCCTTAAGAAGTTTATAAAGGTGAGCAACGCAAAGCATTTGGGGTTCATCAAACACTTTAGAATGAAAGATCACATTTTGAAATTTATGAGAAAGAGATCTGCCTAGCCCTTTGAGACTAAGATTAAAAAATACTTGGAGGTTTGCAGAGTACTTTGAGATAAAAACACACTTTGGGGTTTACAAGGGTGAGGATTACCCGGCATTCAGAATTAAAAGCACTTCTTGGGTTTACAGAAGTCTCTGGGGTTTACAAAGTGAGTGGGAAATATACTCTGAGGTTGTAAACCTCATTTCTGAGAGCTTGTTGGTCCCTTTCACAGATGATAAAACTGAGGCTCAGGGAGAGGAGGTGCTGAGTAGTTGGGATGGGAATGTCAACTCTTCTTCTCCTAAACTGCAGAAAATGTTTGGGCTTGGACATTTTTGTCAGGGCCATGTCCTAACCTTCCAGTCACCCTCCAAACTCCCCTCTCCTGGCTCAATGGATGCCACCACCTGCTCGGAGATCAGCACCTCTCCTGTCTTGTTGTCTGTCACCTGTGAGGACAGGAGGAGAGAGTGAGAGCAAAACCGCTTCCTTCCTCTGCCCTCCTCCCCACTGATACTGCAGCATGAGGGATTGTGGGGAGACTCTAGGAGGGACTTCCTGGCACAGGCACCTTGTCAATCTGGAGGTGGCTAGAGAGCGTGTTGTTCCCCAGCCGGTGCTCCTGGTTCTCTTCTTGGTGGTAGTTCCTGGGGAGGCCCCGGAAGTCCATGGGGGCAGAGAAGAAGCTGTCCATGCCCCGCAACAAGTCATCCTTGGGCCAGAGGAGGGACCATTGATCTGCTGGGCCTCAAGACTCTCCAGTAAAGCTGCAGCCCTACCAGGATGTCCTTGAGACCTTGCTCCACGTACCACCCAGCTCCTTCTCTCTCTGTCGTTTGACCCTTAGGGCCTAACTAGGTCACCTTCTGCCCCATCCCCCACCGGTCCTGGCTCTGTCTCATTACCTTCCTATTTTTGCTCCCTCCCGGCCCTATCCCACTGTTTCTGTGGCCCCATCCCCTTCTCCTTCCGAGTCTCTCTCTCCATCAGTCTTTGTCTCTCCGTCCCATTTCCCTCTCTGCTTGATTTCCTCCCTCTTTTCCTATCTCTCGGTCTGCCTGTCACTCTCTCTTGATCTCTCTTGGTTCCGGTGACTCCTTCACTTCCCGTCTGTCCTTCTGCCTGAACTCAACCCGTCTTCCATTCTGTCTCTCCGGACCCCTTCCATCCCTCAGACCCCATCTGCCCCCATCCCTCTCCTCTTCACCTCTTCTTACCCCCAACCCTTGCCATTGCTCACTTTCAGGAATAGCCGGGTGAAGCCTTGGATTAGGCTCTGGAGGCCCAGAAAACCTGAGGAGCTCTCCTGGGCGTCAGCATCGCGGATCGGAGCTGCAGTGGAGGGGGGCACCAGGGCAGAGGGGACCAGCAGCAGCAGGACCAGAGGTTGCCACATTGCGGGGCGGGCCGGGAGGCTGCGGCAGCGGTCAGGGGTCAGGGTCCCTGCCCCTAAATGGTCACGCCCCCACCCAAGACAGGCACCGCTTTCCCACCATCCTCGGCCCCAGCAACTCCTCACACCCCGCTCACAGCCCCTCCTCCGTCCTGCTGCCCCCGACCCCCTCCACCGCGTCAGGCCCCGCCCCTCCACCCAGGCTCGGCTCCTCAGCGCGCTGCCTCACAAACGGATCTCATTCCTCTTCTTCGCCCACTTTCATACCCAGATCTCATTCCTCACCTTCTCCCACGCCCCGCCCCTTCTCCTGGGCCCCGCCTTAATGCTAGACCACAGTCCGGTCACCGGACTCAGACTCCGGCCGTCGGTCCACCGACTGTTAAATCCAAACAGCTCTGGTCTCGAGCCCTGGTCTCGAGCCCAGGCGGGATACCTGGAGTGCAGGGTGAGCTACGCGAGCCTTAGCCTCGCCCCTATTATCTGACCACGCCCCATCTGCTGACCTCACCCAAGAGCCGGGCCCGCTATTGGGTGGTCACGCCCCATGGCCACGCCTCCCACCCGTTAACCCCACCCCATCGTCAGACCACGCCCCTGCCGGGTGACCTCGGCCCTGAAGACTTAGTGTGGCCTGTATTCTCGGATCTTGGCCCTCGCGCCCCACTCCAGTTCAGATGGCCACGCGCTTTGATCTAGAGCCGTGCCCCCACACGTGGGCCACTCCTCTGTGCCCCAGGTCTCGCAGCCAGACCCCTCAGTTCCATTCTTAGGCTCCCAGTGCCCGAGTCCGAACACTGTGGTTCATCTACTCCTCGATTTGCATTTATCTCTTGAGTTTCTCCGTGTCCTTTCTCGTCCTCTCTGGGATTTGAAACGATTTCTGCATTCAACAGAGTGCCATGTCGGGACGCTGAACAGGAGCCCTCTTCCGTTCCACTAAAAAGCCCACCCTCTCTGGAAACTTAAATCTAACCCTGTGTTCCACCTTCCAAGGAGCCCGGAATCTAGGCTCCCTTCGCCTTAGAGCCCCAGAGTCCGGATCCCAGACCCCTCTATTTCCCTGAGTTTGAACATCCAATACCTCCTCTTTTTTTTTTTTTTTAAGATTTTATTTATTTATTTGATAGACAGAGATCACAAGTAGGCAGAGAGGCAGAGAGAGAGAGAGGAGGAAGCAGGCTGTTTGCAGAGCAAAGAGCCCAATGCGGGGCTCGATCCCACGACCCTGGGATCATGACCTAAGCCGAAGGCAGTGGCTTTAACCCACTGAGCCACCCAGGCGCCCCCCAACACCTCCTCTTTAAGGGACCCAGGAGTCGGGGCCCTAGCTCCTCTCTGCTCGGGCTTCGAGGGTCTCTCCCGGGCTTGGGACAGCTGCCACCCCAGTCCACTGGCGCGTGTGTTTGCAAAAGTCTGCACTCCCGTGGCTCTCCAATAAACTCCCGGTCCTCTCGCTCGCCTCTCAGCTCTGGCAAAGTCACAGGAAACCCACCGTCACATACCTTAATCCTCAAAACTATACTTGAGGCTGAACAGATCTTTTGTGTTCCTATCACTCTCACATCCCCAACATACAAACACACTAGAGAGCAGTCAAAAGTCCAGGCTCCCAGACCCCAGCTCCTTCAGACCCAGGTTTCTTGGCCCCCATCAACCTCCTCCCTGGGACCTCGGAGTCCCGGATCCCCCGTCCCTTTCCGCTCCAGGGACGCAAGCATCCGAATCGCGAAGTTCCTAAAGCAAATCCTCCAAACTGTCACCCTCGGATCCCCCTTCCCTGTGTCCGGCGCCCGGGCCCGCCCCCCCTCCGGTCCCTCCCACTTTTCCCAAACAAAGCTCCGGGGCAACTTTCTCCCTCGCAGAGCCCCGCCCGCCCGCGGCTCCCCAGCCCCAGGCCGGGAGGTAGGAAGGCGCCGGCGGGAGTCTGGGATCCAGCTTTGGGGTGTGTGAGTCGGGGTGGGAGGCTACACGTTATGAGTTGAGGTGTTTGCGGGAGCGTGGGTGAATCGCTTGCCACCCCCTTTTTGCCCGGGGGCCCGAGTTTGCGTTTGGGACCGAGTCTCAGTGAGCTGTTGGAACTTTCGCCGGAGTTGGGGTGTCTGTTGCTGGGTCTGAGTTTGGGATTGTGCGCTCGGGAGTGGGTGAGGGCTGCGGACTTCGGCGGCCGTGTCCGGAGGGTGCGAGTGTATGCGGCGGTGTGGGTATGAAGTGAGAAAGGACCCCGTGCGTGTTTCTGACCGAGTTGGTTTCTGTGTGTCATTTGTGGACGCCTGATCCTCCTAATGGAGAAAGGAGGCCTCCGGGGTGGCATAGGGCCGGGCCACAGTGCTTTCTGAACCTTCAGTCTTGCCTCTTCGGAAGTTTGGGGCTTGGGGCGGGAAATTAGTGGGGATCTTTCTTACCCGGCTCCTCCGTCCCTTTGTCTGGCCACATGGGGGAGAGCTGGGCTGGGATTTGGGCCTACGGGGGTCCTGAACGCCTCAGCGCCACTGGACTCGGCCTGGGGTCTTTGTCTCCGCCTGGGCTCCAGGGTCCGAGAGAGGAGGGGGATGGGAGCCTGGGCTCTGGGGTCCTGGGAAAGCTGTGGAAGACGTGGAGCCGCCTGGGAGGCGGGATCTGACTGTATTGGAAAAAGTTTTCCCCTGTTCCTGGCCTCCTCCGGAAAGTCACTGGGAACTTGAGTTGGATCCGAGCCCACGGCGCAGGGGGAGGGGAGGGAAGGGGCGGGGCCGAAGGCCAGAGGGGAGGCGCCCTTGCCGGCCAGCCCCTCCCCAGATGGGGGTTGTGGGAAACTGGGGGAGGGGACGCCTGGGCCCTTTGTTCTGGCTCTCCTGATGGCAGGGCGCCCTTGCCCCCCAGTTTGTGGTTCTGTGGGTCTTCCCTGGTCTGGGCTTGAGTTTCTGCCCTCAGTCTCTGTCCCTCCTCTCTCTGGCTCTCTGTCCCCTTCTCTCTGGCCCTCTGGCCCCCTCTTTCTCTGGGTCTCTCTGCCTCCCCTCTCTGGGTGTCTGTCCCCCAACACTGGATCTCTGTCTCCCCCTCTCTGGAAGTCTGTCTCCTGTTCTCTGGGTCTCTGTCCCTCTCTCTCTGGACGCCCCCCCCCCAAGTTTTACTGGGACTGGGGCCCCTCCTCCTTTTCTAGCAGCTGCTGTTCCCGTCCTAGCACCTGTTCTTGGGGTGGGACTGAGAAGATCTCACCCACAACCCCCTTCCCTGCAACTAGGCCCCGACTCCTGTCTTCTTTCAAACCAGTAATCCATACCTGAAGCTTCGGCCCTCGTGTGCCATGCGCCCCAGGCATTACTCTGGGGTCTTCAAGACTTCACCACACCCCAGGCTCCCCTGGAAACACAGAGGACACTCTCACCCTCAGCTGTCCCAGAAATCGAGCCCCCTTCTGCAGGACTCAGGAGTCCCGGCCCCCAGCCTCCTGCTTCCCTGACACAGAAATCCAGGCCTCCTCGCCCTCTCCTCCCTCAGACCCAGCAGTCTGAACTCCCAGCCCTCACTGCCCTGAAGTCTCTCTGTGGGTGGGGGGGGGCGAGGGCGGTGGGGGGTGGCCCCTTGCTGAGCTCTGTGTTCCTCCAGGCCCAGATGGGGGAACCCCGGGCTGGGGCCCCCCTGGACGATGGCAGTGGCTGGACAGGAAGTGAGGAAGGAAGTGAGGAGGGCACCGGCGGCAGCGAGGGGGCTGGGGGCGATGGGGGCCCAGATGCAGAAGGAGTGTGGAGTCCGGACATCGAGCAGAGCTTCCAGGAGGCCCTGGCCATCTACCCGCCATGCGGCCGGCGGAAAATCATCCTGTCTGATGAGGGCAAGATGTATGGTGAGTCCGCCCCTCTCCTTTGCCCTGGCCCCCGCTGATTAACACTCAGGTAGCAGCTGGCATTGCTGTTGGCACAGATGAGGAAACTGAGGCACAGAAGTGGTTTGCCTGAGGTCACGGAAATAGTGGAGCTGGGATTTGAACCTGGCAGCCCGGCTCCAAAGCCTGGGGTAGGAACTCCTTCCCCACAGAGCTGGGATGATCTACAGGCTGGCTTGCTTGTAGACCTCTGGCAACTGTTGCTTCTCGCTCCTTCTCTGGTGTCCTGTGTGTTGGGAAGTCCTGTGAAGGTCTAACTCTGTCCCCTCTTTGACTCTTCAGGTCGGAATGAGCTGATTGCCCGTTACATCAAGCTGAGAACAGGGAAGACCCGAACTCGCAAACAGGTGTCAGGAATGACTTGTGGGCCTCTCTCTGGGGTGGGCTTGTCTTCTCAGGGGCGGGGGGCGGTGGGCATCCTGTGATGGGCAGGTTCAGGTTCAAGGAGGATCTGGTTCGTGTGTTTTTGTCTGTTTTGTTGGCACCTCTGTGAGTTTGCTCTGCTGTGCCTGTTTCAGTCTGGATCTCTTAGCAGCTGTGTTAGCACCAGGGACTAAGGTAGAGAGACCGAAAGATCCAAAGAGAGAAGATGAGGAAGGGAAAGGAGGCCTGGATTTCCTGGGTCAGGGGGAGATCAGTTGTGTAAGTGGCTAGAAGAGACTAGCCTCTGTGGACACGCCTGTGTTAGCTAGCATGTTCTGTGCGTTCGTCATCGTTCATGTTCTGGGAGCTCTGGGGGCCATTTGGAGGGTGGGAAGGCAAAGGGGATTCAAGGGGCCAGTGACTGTGTCCTGAGTCTGCTTCTCTGTCACTTCCCCCAGGTCTCTAGTCACATCCAAGTTCTGGCTCGAAGGAAATCAAGGGAAATCCAGTCCAAGCTCAAGGTACGGAGTGAGGCAGACACCCTGAGAGAGAGGGCAGAGACCCTGAGAGTGGGGGACAGAGAGAGGGATACAGAGACCCAGCGAGAAGGGGACAGAGACCCAGAGGAGAGGTCAACAGAAATATAGAGAAAGGAGGACAGAGAGGCCCAGAGTGGGTAGCAGAGAACCAGAGATGGGTACAGAGTCACATGGAGACATAGAGAGAATGAGGAAATAGAGATTCCAGGTCAGGGGGTGTTAGTGGCCCAGCAAGCTGGGTGGATAGAGGTCCTGGGTGAGGAAGAGATCTGTAGAGAGAAGGGGACAGAGATTTAGCTCAGGACAGGCAAGAAGGATAGGGTGTCAGGCCTCTCCTCTGGCTGCTGCTGTCTTCCTTCTCCCTCTCCTTTCCTCTCCTCCTCCTGGTGTCCTCCCTTTCCCCTCTTGTGCTATGAAGACCTCCTCTTCATCTCTTTCTGGTTCATCTTCCTATTTTTTAGTCCCCATGTGGCCTGCCTGTCATTTCTGTGTCCAGAAATCTTCATTTTGTTTGGAAATTTTCATATCCTTTTTCTTCATCTGGTGGATTTCCGGTTTCCTCTTTGCCTGAGACCCTCATTTTCTTCTCCACTTGGGGTGTGGGATCTTCTCTGCCTCTTCCTTCTCTTCTTTTGGATTTGGGGACCATGACTTCCTGTCCCCCCCCCCCCTTTTTTTTAGTACTCAGAAGCCTTCCTCTGCTTTCTCTCCAGATCCAAAAAACCTTCACTTCTGGTCTTTTCTGGACCTCATGGTCCCATCTCTGTCCTGTCCGGGCTAGGAAGTGTCCACTGCGTATTCCCTCTGGGTCTGGAGTTCTCACTTCCTGTTGCCTGCATATCCGGAAACCTTCACTTCCAGCTCTTTTTTTGACCTAGAAACCCTTATACTGTATACTGTCCTTTATTCTGAGTATAGGAACTCCTTTTCCCCTCTAGGCCTGGGCCCCCTACTCCTGTTCCATATTCATCCTTCCTCCTCCTTCCTCCCATTTTTCAGCTCAGGGAGGTGGAACTGTAGGGTTTGGGAGGGCACAAAGGTGAGAATCCAGGCCTCACTTCCTAAGTCATGTTTTCTTTCCTCCTTTGGCACCCTCCCCCACCCCCACGGGCAGGCCTTGAATGTGGTAAGTCCCCCTGCCCATCCTCCCCCCCACTGCTTTACCCCAGACATTCCTGAGGGAGCCAGGAGGGGCAGGGGGCTATAGGAAGAAGGGTTTGGCCCTCCCCCAATCCTTTGCCTTGACTCCCCATCTCTGCATCTCCCCATGCTTGCCCTCCCTGGTGTTGACCCACCCTGCTGTGTCGACTGGGATTCCCCATTAACATGGACCTCAACTTCTCCTCCAGGACCAGGTTTCCAAGGACAAG
This sequence comes from Taxidea taxus jeffersonii, assembly GCA_003697995.1. NCBI lineage: Eukaryota > Metazoa > Chordata > Mammalia > Carnivora > Mustelidae > Taxidea > Taxidea taxus. The sequence continues at coordinate 10,204 of RCUC01068186.1, forward strand.
GCTTTCCAGACCATGGCCACCATGTCCTCAGCCCAGCTCATCTCAGCACCTTCCCTGCAGGCCAAACTGGGCCCTGCTGGTCCTCAGGTGGCTGAGAGATTGTGGGGCTCAGAACGGGAGGAGGGGGCGGGCTGTGGTTTCAACGAGGCACTGACTGACCCCCACCCCCACCCTCCTTCTTTGTCTCTTTTCCAGGCTTCAGAGCTTTTCCAGTTTTGGTCAGGGGGCTCTGGCCCCCCCTGGAATGTTCCAGAGTGAGTACTCTCTGTTTTGGCTCAACACCCCTATTTCCCCCATTCCCTCTAGAGAGACGTTTCTTACCCTGCTTCTGTAACCAGCTATCTGCATTTGAATCCTGGAGAGGAGGCTGGGGCAAGGGTCTGGAGAGGAGGATGAGGATACTGGGGGGGAGGGGGCAGGGCATAGAGAGTCCAGAGAAGGGGCTTCACGGGCTGAGAAGGAATGAGGAGGCAAGGACAGTGCCCGGGGTCTGGTGATGACTGGGGTTGGTGACAGTCTGTCGATGGGTGACCCAGGGGAAGAGCAGGTTTGTAGAAGAAAAGAGCTTAGCGTGGGACTGGATGAATGTGTGGGGACAGGAGGATGTCCGTGGGGAAAATGGCATCCAGGTGAGATTTGGTGGTCCCAGAGGCTCGTGGGAAGGCGCGTTCTCATCCTGTAGGGATGTTCTTAGGCCTGAGGGGAGAGCAGGTGTCTTCTCTCAGAGTCACAAGGGAGGGAATGGGTCCCGGAGGTACATGGGAATGTCCATTTCAGCCTTGAGGGAGCCCTGAGGGTGACAGAATGTGTTTGTTGCTTGGAAGAAGAGAAACTGGCCCCAGAGACTCATGGGAAGGGCAGTTTTCAGCCCAGAGAGGAGCCAGTGGATCCAGGCGGGGTGTTGGGAGGGCCATGTGGCCGCAAGACCGTGAGGAGTGGTGTTGGGGGTGACAAGTGAAGTGACATGCTGTGGGATCCAGGCTCCAGGGAGGGAAGAAATTTCCCCCATGAGGTGCTGGGACCCAGGAAAGGGTCAGAACAAGACCCCTGGGCAGAAGGAATTGGAGGCTTGCAGGGAGGGGGCTAAGCTGGAAGGAGAGGTGGGTCAGCAAGCACTGCTCTGGGCACTGGGGTCCCACCTGTAGGGCAGCTGATAGTCAAGTGGGGGAGATGAAGGTTAATTTAATCATCACCTGCCTAAACACAAAATTAAAGAGAATGTGATGTGCTCTGAAGAACTGCAATAGGTTCTGGGCTAAGGGAGAGTCTTGGGGGTTTCTGTGAGGAAGTAACGTTGAAGGCAGAGTAGGACTTGGCCAGATGAAGAGTGGGGGTTGGTAATATTTTATTTTATGTATTTATTTTTTTAAGATTTATTTATTTATTTATTTATTTATTTATTTATTTATTTATTTGTTAGAGAGAGAGAGAGAGAGAGCGCACAGGCAGACAGAGTGGCAGGCAGAGGCAGAGGGAGAAGCAGGCTCCCTGCCAAGTAAGGAGCCCGATGTGGGACTCGATCCCAGGACGCTGGGATCATGACCTGAGCCGAAGGCAGCCGCTTAACCAACTGAGCCACCTAGGCGTCCCTGTATTTATTTTTTTAAAGATTTTATTTATTTATTTGACAGACAGAGACCACAAGCAGGCAGAGAGGCAGGCAAAGAGAGAGAGGAGGAAGCAGGCCCCATGCAGCGCAAAGAGCCCGATGCGGGGCTGGATCCCAGAACCCTGGGATCATGACCTGAGCTGAAGGCAGAGGCTTTAACCCACTGAGCCACCCAGGCGCCCCGGGGGTTGGTAATATTTTAGGCAGTGAACACAGCATGTGCCAAGGCCCTGAGATAGGAAAATTTGGTGAGTTCCAGGAAATGACAAAAGGTATTCAGCCACTGGCCAGTCAGTTGAATGTTTATTGAGAACCTGTTAAGTGCCTGGTCCTCTGCTTACACTGGGACAGGATTAAACAAGTTAGACAGGATCCCTGCCTTCCATATTTGGAGCAGGGTGGGGGGGGAGTGACAATAAACATGTAAACAAATAAGCATTCATAAGGAAAGAATCAATGTGGGAAATAAAACAAGGTGTATGTGTCCTCTTTAGTCAGGGGTCAAGAAGGGCCTCTCTGAGGAGGTGGCCTTTGGCCAGCAGCCTTGATGACAGGAGACTAAGTCAGTGGGTAGGGTCCTGGAATTTAGATTTCAGAATGGGGATGCTGAGTACGAGGGTAAGGCCCCTGGGAGTGGGGGGTCTGAAGGTCCCTGGAATTTGTGTCTTTCTGATTCTGGTCTTTTGACTCGTTTTTTTTTTTTTTTAGTTTTTATTTTTTTTAAAGATCTCACTTTGTTTTATCTTATTTTTATTTATTTGAGAGAGAGAGAATATCAGGCAGATGCCCCACTGAGCAGGAGCCCGATGTGGGGCTCCATCCTATGACCCATGAAATGACAACTGGAGCCGAAATCAAGAGTCAGGCGCTTAACTGATTGAGCCACCTGGGCGCCCTTAAGATTTTATTTTTTAAGTTTTTAAATTAAATTAATGTATTTGACACAGAGAGAGAGAGAGAGCACAAGTAGGGGGAGCAGCAGGCAGAGGCAGAATGAGAAGCAGCCTCCCTGCTGAGCAAGGAGCCCGATGTGGGGCTCGATCCCAGGACCCTGGGATCATGACCTGAGCCGAAGGCAGGCGCTTAACCAACTGAGCCACCCAGGCGCCCCAAGATTTTATCTTTAAGTAATCTCTACACTGTACTTGGGGCTCGAACCCACAACACTGAGGTCCAGAGTCTCAGGTACCCCTGGTCTTTTGATTCTTGACCTCTTCCTGACTTCTGACGCCAAGTGTTGTCTTCATGGCCTCTGGCCTTTCAGTCTCAATCATCTCCTTGGCTACCCATGGCTAATTGGCCTCTAGGGCTGGGATGTCAGATACCGTGGTCACTAGCCTCATGCAGTTACTGAATTATTTTTTAATTATTTTTTATTTTTTAATTTTTTTAAAGATTTTATTTATTTATTTGACAGAGAGATCACAAGTAGGCAGAGAGGCAGGCAGAGAGAGAGAGGAGGAAGCAGGCTCCCCGCCGAGCAGAGAGCCTGATGTGGGACTCCATCCCAGGACCCTGAGATCATGACCTGAGCCAAAGGCAGAGGCCTAACCCACTGAGCCACCCAGGTGCCTGCAGTTACTGAATTTTAAGTCGATTAAAACTAACTTAAAAATTCAGTCCCTTGGGCACTCTAGCCACATTTGTGCTCGATAGTCATGTGTCATGTGTTTGGTGGCAACATGTGGCTAGTGGCTACTGTACTGGACAGTACAGATACGGAACATGTCCATCACTGCAGGAAGCTGGATTGGACAGAGTCTAGATTGGACATTTAGACTCTGTTACGCTGCTTCCTCACCCTGGACATCGAACTGATGTCCCATCTCCTGACCCTTGGTCATTTTCTCCTTACCCTCCTCTTTCTCCACATTGGCTATCCCTTGTGTTCTTTCCCCACCTCCTGAGATCCTATTTTTCTTCTCTTTCTGCCATTTTGTGAGAGGCACCGAAATGTCAACAAGACCACAGGTTCTATAGTTGGGACTGACTTGGATTTGAGCCTAGGCTCCTCTGGGCCCCAGCTCTGTGATGGTGTGTGCCTCAGTTTCCTCCTATGCAAAATGGGAAGAGGAGTAATTGCACCTAACCTCCTAGGGTGTGAGGATTCCGTGAACTTTTGCACATTATGTGCTAGCAAAGGGTCTGGCTTGGCCCCTGGTAAACCTTAGCTGGTATAGTTATCTTTCTACCTTGCTGACCCCCAGCTTCCTTTCTCCCTCAGCGTGAAGCCATTCTCACAGACACCGTTCTCCTTGTCACTGACCCCCCCATCTACTGATCTCCCAGGTAAGAGTCTGCTCTGTACCTGCCTTGTCTCCCCTCTCTCCTCAACCCCAACTGCTTTTTCTTCACCTTCCACTGATCAGGGCACACATTTCTACAGAGGTCCAGATCTGAGGCAAATCTTGCAGGGGGTATGGAAAAATGAGTGATAGAATTTGTAGTGGTTAAGATCATAGCCTCTGAATTCAGACACTCTGAATTTGTGTTCTGCTGCATGCTAGCCTGGAAGACATGGGGAAGGTGTATTTGTTAAGATTCTTTCAGATGCAAGTGGCAGAAACTCAAATCAATCTCAATGACCAAAAAAAAAAAAAAAAAAAGGAATTTACAGGTTTAGGTAACTGATATTTAAGGAGTGGCTTGGCAGCTTCAGGCATGGCTGGATCCAGGGGCTCAAATGGTAGTGTCAGATTTGCTTGGTTCTGCTTTCACCTGTGGTGTTTGGTGGCTTCATTCCCTGGCAGGTTCTGCCCATCCTGGCAGCAAAGATGACTTCCAGCAGTTCATGCTGATGTGGTCCTAAGAACTCACACTGGTGAAAGAGAACTTGTGGGTTCCACAGATTTCATCAATTCACAGTGCTTTTGGCTGCAAGTAACAGAATGCCCAAAGTAATAGTGCCTTAATTAATAAAGGCCTTAATGATTTCATATAACAAAAAGTCTGGAGGCGGGGTGCTCTTATGCTCTCTCAGCAGCTCAGCAATATTGGGACTGGCATTTCTATAGGTCCCTTGGTCTCTTATCGTCCCAAGATGGCTGTTGTGATTCCAGGCATCATGTCTCAAGCAGGACTTGACCAGGGCCAAAAGCTTTCTCCTCCCAAAGTTCTGTCTTTTTCATTCAGGAAGAAACTCCTTCTCAGAAGCCCCTCAGCAGATTTCCCCTAACGTCTCATTGGCCAGGACTGTGTCACATGGCCATCTCTAGTTGCAAGGGAGGCTGGGAAAGTGAGTATTTAGCTTTTTTAGCTTCTAAGCAAAGGCAGGCAAGAGAGAAGAGTGCTCGATGTACTCAATACATGTTAAGGATTTTTGTTGTCCTTTTTTTTCTCTCTTTCTAGGGTACGAGCCCCCCCAAGCCCTGTCACCCCCTGCCCTGCCCCCACCTGCCCCATCACCCCCAGCATGGCAGGCTCGGGCCCTGGGCACTGCCCGGTTGCAGCTGGTGGAGTTCTCAGCCTTTGTGGAACCCCCTGATGCAGTTGATTCTGTGAGTGCAATTTTAGAATCATCACTGGCCGGGGAGGGCGGGGGCCGGGGTTTGGAATACAGAGGGTGATAGGAAGGGAAAGGGTAAAGCAGTGGTTCTCAAACTTTAGCATGTCTCAGAATAACATGGAGATCTTGTTGAACATAGATTGCTGGGCCCTACCTTCAAATTCTGATTCAGTAGGTCGGCGTGGGGCTTGAGAATTTGCATTTTTAACATTCTCCCAGGCGATGTTGATGCTGCTGGCCTAGGGACCACACTTTGAGAACTGGAACTGGATGGTCGTGGGGTCACGGTTGGGAAGGTCAGAGAAACTTGCCAGGTCATTGCTTGTTCATTCAGCAAACGTTTTTGAGGGCCTACTGTGTGCCAGGCATTGTGGTGGAGACTGGGAACCTGGAAGAGCAGATCTTGTTTCTAGACTTGAGCTTTTCCTGGGCTAGGATGGAGCTAGATGCCATATTATTCATGGTGGGCCAACTGTTTGCAGAAATAACCTTAACCTTCAGGGAATGAACATAACACCAGTTTCTCACTCATGTAACATTTCTGTGTAGGTGTTCAAGTAGGAGTCTTCCATGCAGTGATTCAGAGAATTCAGGCTCCTTCCGTTTTGTGGTTCTGACGTTTTCTAGAGCTTCAGAATCTGCTACTGGATTCCCTGCATCTGGCCGGCAGATGGTGGAAGGGAGAGGCCCCAAAATTGTGCGGGAGTTTTTATGGGTCTGGGTTGGAAGTGGCAACGCTCAGGTTCTGCTCACATCCCATTGGCCAGAATTTAGTCATGTGGCCACACCTCACTGCAAAGGAGTCTGGGAAGTGTAGTTTAACTGTGTGAAAAGGAATGGGGAGTTTGTGAACACCTAGCAGTCTCTGCCACAGCCACATAAACACCAATTGCTGTGTATGGTGGTCCTATAAAACCCAAGTTGAAACCCTCTCATTTCACTTGGAGCAAAGGTAAAGTCCTTTCAGTTTCCCACAAGGCTCTGCTTGATCTGATCCGCATTCCTGCTCTGTCCTCACCTCCTGCCCTTATACCCTTGCCCACTCTGCTCTGGCCTCCATACTCTTTCTCAAACACACCAGGCCCACTCCTGCCTCAGGGCCTTTGCATCTGCTGTTCTTGCCACCTTGAATATGATTTCCCGGATACCGCCACTGTCTCTCTCCATTCATTCAAGCCTTTGCTTATCTTCTCAGACTGGCTTTCCCAGACCATTTTATAGGAAATACCCGCTGCCATCATGCTCAACTGCTTTACTATTCTTTTTTTTATTTTAAAGATTTTATTTATTTATTTCACAGAGATGACAAGTAGGCAGAGAGGCAGGCAGAGACAGAGGAGGAAGCAGGCTCCCTGCTGAGCAGAGAGCCTGATGCGGGGCTGATCCCAGGACCCTGGGATCAGGACCTGAGCCGAAGGCAGAGGCTTTAACCCACTGAGCCACCCAGGTGCCCCTGCTTTACTATTCTTTATTGGGAGTTTTTTTCATAGCATTCATCACTCTGAAATTTATATTATCCGTGGGTTGATTTTTATTAAAATTGTCTATCTTTGCTAGTAGACTCCATGAGAACTCCATGATGCCAGGGACTTTGTCTTGTAGCCCTAGGATCCAAAATAGTGTCTGCACACAGTAGGTCTCCCAATAGATGTCCATTGAACAATGAGTATGTGCTGGGATAGGAGAAGCTCAAGTTTTTGTGGGTGTAGAGAGGAGTCATTTTTTTGTTTTAAAATTCTGTTTGTTTATTTATTTGTCAGAGAGTGCACAAGCAGGGGTATGGGCAGAGGGAGAAGCAGGCAAGGAGTCCATTGTGGTACTCGATCCCAGGACCCTGGGATCATGTCCTGAGCCGAAGGCAGATTAAACTGAGCCACTCAGGCATTCCCCAGAGGAGTCATTCTGCCTGGGAAGTTAATGAAGGCTTTCCTGAAATGATAACATTTGAGTTGGGCTTTGAGGGTTACATAGGAGTTTGCCATGTGCAGAACTTTATGTTGCAGGTACAGAGATGAAAGCGGCGTGAAGTTTTCAGGGAAACAAATAGTCTAATATGGCGTGGGAGCTGGTGCGGCTGCAGATAGGTGGGCCAGTTCTGGAGGAGCTGGCATTGCCAAGCTGAGGGATCTAGGCTTTGTCCTGAGGGTGATGGGGAACTATAGAAATGAGAAGTCCCATCTGATTGTGAGCAAGGGAGGCTTCCAGGAAGAGGCAGATTTGCATAGACTTGGGCCTTGGAAGATTTGCAATGCAAAAGAAGATGGGGAAGGTGTGAGGATTTCAGAATATGGACAAGAAGTGATAAGAATGGGGCTGGTTGGGGGGTCTTGATGTGAGCTAAGTGGATTCCATCCATCCATCTATCCATCCACTGATTGAACATTTGGGGCCACCTATTCAGTGTAGGGCCAGGTTGAAGGGGTGTGGGTTTTGTCCTGGGTGCTCTGGGGAGCCACAGGAGATTGTGAGCAGGGGAGGTCCACGGTCAGCTGTGGGGGTCTGTAAGGGATGACCGCCAGGGAAGAGGCTGGGGAGAGAG
>ML095504.1:0-17212 GCA_003697995.1 Taxidea taxus jeffersonii
TTTTTTTTTTTTAAGCTTCAAGACCAGTAAGGAAGTGTGTCAGAACAGTCGCTGGGTTGCTAAGGAGTGCAGAACAAAATAAGACATCTGTGCATTGAACAGGAGATTGTCACCCAGAAAGACAGTAAGATTCATCCCATTAATGGAAATATGTAATTAACAAGCTGCTAGATGTCAGTCTGTAGCGAGAACCAAGGCTTGGGCTCTTGCCTCCTATAGAGTGGCAGTCTTGTCACTGTCTCCTGGCCCCCGGCAGGGGTGGCCCGGGTACGTGGATGAAGAAGAAGTAAGCCTCCCCACCCTTATGGAATCTTTGGTGTTTGAGACCCCAGTCCAAGCGAGACAAGAATGACGCTTTCCTCCTGGACCGTAAGCTTTGTCAATTTCCACAAAGAAGTTTTTGCTGGCCCCGTTAACTAGAACAGTCATCACAAATGAGGGGAAAATGGTCTGCCAGCGTACTTGACTGCTGCTAGCTCTGCTACCAGGGCCAGTATTGTCATCCCATTTTTACTGACGAGGAAACTGAGGCTCAGAGACAGTTAAGGTCACACGGCTGCTAAAACGGATGGAAGATAGACTTGAAATGGTCTCAATGATGAACTCCGGTAATAATGTATACACAGACACATTCACCTACTTGTGCTTACACACACGCGTGCGCACACACATACACACACACACACCTTTCTTGCCTCTTGTTTGGCAACCTAAACATTTCTGTTGGGTGTGGACACAGCCTCATGACACCCCAGCTGGCTGCACTCCTGGGAAAGCATTACATGTGATCCAGGGAGAGAGGCTACCCTCTCTTCTCTGCCACGTGATGGTTCTAACATTAGACCAGTGGCCGGCCTCAAGTCATTAATACCTTGCCTTTTCTGCTTTGGGGAGCATGTTTAGGGGTGGGGAGGATGGGACTGGAGCATGGGTACCCATACCGTTTTCTTCCCTAGCCCCAGATGCCCAGGTTGACTATGGCTATGTCCAGATTACCGTTAGTTGACTGTTTTGTGAATTAATTTAGCACTCTCACTGAGCCTCTGGATAGCAGGAAAGAAATCCCCAAATGCATCACTTCATTCTCCCATCCCTCTCAAGCATACAGTGAGTGATCCATTATTCAACCATTCCACTGTGTTCCAGATGCTGAACTAAGAGCTGAGAATAAAACTTGAAATGAGAGGGGTGCCTGGGTGGCTCGGTGGGTTAAAGCCTCTGCCTTTGGCTCAGGTCATGATCCCAGGGTCCTGGGATCGAGCCCCGCATCAGGCTCTCTGCTCAGCAGGGAGCCTGCTTCCTCCTCTCTCTCTCTCTCTCATTCTCTGCCTTCTTGTGATCTCTGTCAAATAAATAAATAAAATCTTAAAAAAATAAAAAAAAAACTTGAAATGAGAAAGATTCATGCTTCAGGAAGCTTGGAGCTGAGAGGTTTCTTCTGAATGAGCCTATAGGAAAGAAGAGTGACAAATGGGTTTGTGAGTGGCCTTCCATGTATTTCCTACTTTCTAATGATGTATTTCTAGCAATCCCGCAATATAAACTCAGCCCCCAGAAACGGGGGTGAGACATTTCTTTGAAAGCTCATGCTTTACCTCAAAGATTCATGTAAAAAACTTATTTGTGTAAAAAATATATGTTTATTTTTTATTTTTTTAAAAAGACTTTATTTATTAGGGAGAAGGAGAGAAAGCATGAGCAGGAGGAGGGGCAGATGGAGAAGCAGACTCCCTGCTGAGCAGGGAGCCCAGCGATGTGGGGTTCAATCCCAGGCCCTTGAGATCAGGACCTGAGCCAAAGGCAGATGATTAACTGACTGAGCCACCCAGGTGCCCCAATATAAGTTTATTTTTGACAAGAACTCCCTCTTCCTTCCTCAAAAAGTTGAAAATAGAGCTACCCTATGACCCAGCAATTGCACTACTGGGTATTTACCCTAAAGATACAAACATAGTGATCCGAAGGGGCACGTGCACCCCAATGTTTATAGCAGCAATGTCCACAATAGCCAAACTATGGAAAGAACCTAGATGTCCATCAACAGATGAATGAATAGAGATGTGGTATATATATACAATGGAATACTATGCAGCCATCAAAAGAAATGAAAGCTTGCCATTTGTGACGACGTGGATGGAAGTAGAAGGTATTATGCTTAACGAAATAAGCCAATTGGAGAAAGACAACTATCATATGATCTCCCTGAAATGAGGAAGTTGAGAGGCAAAGTGCAGGGTTTGGTGGGTAGGGAAGGAAAAAATGAAACAAGATGGAATCGGGAGGGAGAAAAACCATAAGAGACTCTTAATCTCACAAAACAAACTGAGGGTGGCTGGGGGGAAGGGCGTATAGAGAGGGTGGTGGGGTTATGGACATTGGGGAGGGTATGTGCTATGGTGAGTGCTGTGAAGTGTGTAAACCTAACGATTCACAGACCTGTACCCCTGGGGCTAATAATACATTATATGGTTATAAAAAAAATAAAAAGTTAAAAAAAAACTCCCTCTTCCTCAATAGCTAATAAACTTCCTAATCCAGAAGGTACCCCATGTTTACCCTACGGTTTAAAGTCACCCCCAACACATTGCTAAGGGGTACCTGTGCCCAGTTTAAATAGCTTGGTAACTGAAGTCCAAGCTCACTTCTTGCTATAATCTTGTGTGGGACTTGTATGAGTAAATCCCCAGGTCCTGGATCTATCACTATCCTTTCTTGCCAGTATCTTCAGTCTCCACGCCCTACCCCTGTCCTGTATATTCTTAAGAAATGGAAAGCACAATTAGGTTTTCCTGTGTTCAAAATGTAGAATATTGCCTATTAGGTGAGCACTTACTATGTGGCAGGTACTGTGCTCACTGTTTCCCACATAAGTCTCATTTAGTCTTAAAATCCAGCTCATGGGGGAAACACTGTTAAAATCACCATTTTCCATATGAAGAAATTGAGACTCAGAGGTAAAGTAAATGTTAGGCTAAAATAGCCCATTTCAAAAAAGAAAAAGTTTCGTTGCTTCTCAGCCTTTTCGCTAAGATCAAGTGTCAAAAAATGTTTTAAATCCACTCGTGGCCTCTGAGGACTCTACTCCCAGGCTGCCGGGGCTACATAACACCTTTTCTCTACCATAGGAGCAGTTGGGTAAAATATTTGCAGAAACAATAGACTAGCTGATATTTAAGGTTCTCTTCAGCTCTGACATTCTATAATTCCATTGACCCTCTTTGCATTTAATTATGTTGATTTTTCTTTCTACCCTGGGCTCAGCTCAAAAAAAAAAAAAATAGCCCTCTTTTGTCCACACACAGAAGATGGACTATTGAGTAGAAAGCACCATAACAAATCCTTCTGATTATTCCAATGTCACTCTAAAATATTTATCATCCTGGTAAATCTCAGGCTATCACAACAGCTCATAGCGCAACAATGACTATCATACTAACACCACTAAAATAGATATAACAGAGAATGATGCTTGTTAAGCTCATAATGATTCTGTTCTCAAAGGACTTGCAATTCATCTCCTTTATGTTTCTTAATTGCCTACCACGTCCTGTAGGTTTGGGTAGACTCCTTTTCGGTTTCATGTAATACACGATATTCAGAAACTGCAACGCAGCCCTCCTCGTGCCAATCAAGAATGCAAATAGAGAGCTAGCTGACTGTGTGATCTGAATTTTCTGCTTGTTTAGAAGGATATAAACATGGGGAGAATATGGATCTGCTGTGTAATGGCTTAAAAGTAATCAGACATTTCATTCAAATTAAGTCAGAGAAGGTTATTTCAATATTTCACCATACCTTTCATTTAACAAGGTTTTTCTGAAATTACTAAGCTACTTGCCAAAGAATACCTATAATTTCTTAGATGGAAAAAAAAAATCAGTAATTAGAATCACTTCATTTGAAAACCTTTTAAACCGAAGATTATAATTGAGATCGTCCTCAGCTCATATGGGGTTATGTCCTGATAAACCCATTAGAGGCTGAAAATATCGTAAGTTGCAAATGTAATACACTTGGCCTCCTAGCCTCCCTTAAATGTGCTTGGAACACTTACATGAGCTGGCAGTTGAGTGAAAGCATCTAACGCAAAGCATATGTTATGATAAAGCATAGACTATCTCATGTAATTTACTGAATACTGTGCTGCCAGTGAAAAATAGATGGTCATATGGGTGCGGGATGGTTGTCAGTGTGTCCATTGTTTACCCTCGCTGTTGCATGGCCGTCTGGGAGCTGTGGCTGGCTCCTGCTGCCCCAGCATCACGAGAGAGAATCGTAGTGTAAATCACTAGCCCAGAGAAAGATCCAAATTCAAACTCAAAGCACAGTTTCTACTGAATGCATATCGCTTTCGTACCTATCAGACAGTTGAAAACATGTAAGCTGACCCACCATAAGTTGGGGAACCATCTGTAGTTAGATATTATTCTGACCTTCAATAATATGACTTACCCATTCTGCACAATGGCCATGGGTACTTGTTCTCTTGTCAATGCTGAGTTGGCATCTATCTCACTCTTAGATTATCAATCGTCATAAGCTGGGCCTGATATAAGACTTATTTGTCTTTGGCGATTTATTTTTTTAAAAGATTTTACTTATTTATTTGAGAGAGGGACAGTGAGAGAAAGCATGAGAGGAGAGAAGTTCAGAGGGAGAAACAGACTCCCTGTGGAGCTGGGAGCCCAATGCGGGACTCGATCCTAGGACTCCAAGATCATGACCAGAGCTGAAGGCAGTTGCTTAACCAACTGAGCCACCCAGGAACCTAGCAATTTATTTCTTTAAGACTTTATATATTTATTTGTCAGAGAGAGAGAGTGCATGCACAAGCAGAGGGAGCAGTAGAGGGAGAGGGAGAAGCAGGCTCCCCACCGAGCAAAGAGCCTGACCCAGAACTTGATCCCAGGACCCTGGGATCACGACCTGAGCTCAAGGCAGATGCTTAACTGAGCCACCCAGGTGCTCAGAATCTATTAGTTTCTATATCTATTAGAGCAAGGATCTATTTGTTTCTATATTATTTGTATCTCCCAAAATAGAATGTATGATATACAAATTGATGACCTCCTGGGCCACACAAGTGTGCATGCCTTTCTGTAAACTTCATTATTGCCTCAAGGGCTGAAGCAGGACTTTGCCAAGTTATTTGCTTCATTCCCTACATATCCTTAGCTTATCTTTTGACTTTCTACTATTTGGAAGCAAATTTTTTGTTATGAGTTTTGCACCCAGAGAGTCTACAGCTAAAGTCTACTTGGATATCTGTTTCTTTTACCTGTATCAAGTTTATCAATGGGGCAATTTCCAGAATTTATGTTGTTGTGGTTTAGAATAAGACTCTACCATACTACATTACAATCAGTTTTCGATGCAGGCATTTCTCTCACCTAATGGCACATGGTGACTTCGTTTGAATCAGAAGAGACCCCCCCCTCCCAACAAGCACAGACCCCTGCCCAGGTGCGTGGCTTGATGAATGGAGGGAGGACTTAGGGGTTCAGCCTCTACTTGTTTTCTCTGATGAGTGCCCTTGAGCACTGAGCAATCTGTACCACCATACACAGTGACTTGGGCTCTCCATACCTAACACCAATCCTGAATTTTCCCTAAGCCTTCATTAAATGTTTGACTTTGAATAGAGTTTTAGGCACAGTAGACAAGAGATAAATGGTCTCCTTTCTGCTCTCCTAGGGTTGAATATTGAACACTTCAATTTTCTCATATAATCTTTTCTTTTATTTCTTTCCCTTCCCTTCGTTTCCTTTCTTTTCTTTCTTTCTCTCTCTCTCTTTTTTTTTTTTTTGGAAGGAGACAGAGAACACCGGAGAGAGAGAGCACAAGTGGGAAGTGAGGAGTGGAGGGGAGGGAGAACCAGGCCTCCTGCTGAGCAGGAAGTCCAGTGCAGGATTCGATCCCAGGGCCCTGAGATCATGAGCTGAGACAAAGGCAGACACTTCACTGACTGAGCCACCCAGGCACCCCTCATAAAAATCTTTTCTGCTAAACATTTCACACTCTAAACAAGGCCGCAATCCAAAGGGTGAGTCCATGACTCACCCTGCAAGCAGGGAGATGATGATAAAGATGGCCTCCAATGACAAGTAGTATAGGACTTGCTCTCTTTTTAAGCCTTTCTTTATGGCCCTTTCTTTAGATCTATTAAACATGGTGAAACAAATAGGAAAAAACCCTCTTGATCTAGTCATTGAGTTATATTATTCATTGTAAACAGCAGGTAAATGTGTGGCACCTTAGAAAGTTCTGAAATTACTCTATGTTATAATCACCAAAGGCTTTATCCCATGGGAGTCTGTAGCAGGAAGAGCAATTAATCCAACTTGGTTTTCTCTCTCTATAAAATCCTCAACAGTGGGATCCCTGTATCTGCCAGGGTAAAAGTAGACAAGATTAGTCCCTTTTCAACAACCTCATAGGACGATCGTTTTCAAGACTGACCATGTTCAGGAATTCTTTGTCCAAGTAAGTCACCAAAAAAAATGTTCCCAGGCTTTATTCTGTTCTAGTCCTGATTAATGAAATCAGAGCCTCGCAGCTGTTAGAGTTGGAAAGAGCCTTAGAAATGACGCAACCAAATTTCCTCAGCTTGTAAAGGAGGCAACCAAAACCTAGTGAGGAAAAGTGATGTGCCCAGAGTCATATAGACAGAGAGTGAGAGGAGAATGCCAGTCTTTAGACTCAGAGTCCCTTCAGACTTTCTGATAAGCCCTAGGAATTAAAAATCCCAGTTGAGAACTATTTTAACTTCTTGGTTCAGGAGTGCTGTGAAACGGGTGGGATCTGGTGAAGCTTTAGGACTCTCGCCCACTCTTTGATTTGTACAATTAAAATGTTCTCAATCTGGGGGCCTGGGTGGCTCAGTCGGTTAAGCATCCAACTCTGGATTTTGGCTCAGGTCATGACCTCAGGGTCATGCTCTTGGGGTCATGAGGCTGAGCCCTGGGGCCGGCTCTGTGCTGTGCATGGAACCTGCTTAAGATTCTCTCTCTCTCTCCCTCTTCCTTTACCCCCCCCAAATATACTCAATCTAACCAAACTGCTAAGGAAAATGAGTTCCATATTCTTACTTGCGATCAGAATGCCACCTCTAAGTCACCACTTTGTAGCAATCCTAGGGTTCTTCAGTGTTCTAGCTTTACTGTTCTAGTCGGACTATTTCGTCCTCAGTTCCTGTTTCTTCCAGCTCAGTCCCCAGTTGGTGTGGCTATACCCAGGGTTTCCCAACTGTAGCACTATTGACATTCAGAGCTGGATAATTCCTTGTGGTAGGGGGCTGTCCTATGCCTTGTAGGATGGTTAGCAGTATATCCTGGCTTCTACCCAGTATGTACCAGTAGCACCCTACTCCATCCCAAGAGTTGTACAAAATGGAAGGTCCTTATAGGCAGGAGAGTGGGACAAGAAGTTCTTAGTGAAAGAAAAGAAAGGATTGTTTTAGGCCAGAGGAAGGGAACCGAGCAGGTTACCTCACTAGTGCTGATCAGGTCATTTCAGATTGTCTTGCTTCTGCAAGAGGTTGAAACTGTACTTAAGTCGTGGTTTCCTGTCGTTGGGGGGGGGTAGGGGCAAATATCTCCATTTGGGGCTTGTTTTTTCTTTTTTACATGGCTTTGGGAGTGGGTCCTGGGTAGAGACTGAAAGAGTTTGGAGGCATGTGCTAGAACAAGGCTGGACTGCTATGAATTGACTATGAAGGGCAATTCTGGTAAATGCTTAGAAAGAACGCTTAGAAAGAAAAGAGGAGAGCTGTAAGGGCAAGCCTCAATCACCTTAGAACACACCTTAGAACACAGCTTGAATGTTGGTAGAAAAATGGTTGATGAAGGAAATGCTGCTGATGTCCCGGATGGAAGTGAGGAACATGGTGTTGGACAGCAGAGGAAAGGCCATCCTTGTCTTAAAGTGGCAAAGATCTTGGGATTGTTAATGGAGAATAGAGCATGCAAGCAATGAATTGGTTATTTGGTTGAGGAAATTTCTAAGCAAAGTGTTGGAGAAGCAGCCTGGTTCCTCCTGAATGCTTATAGTAAAAATTGAGGGGAAAGAAATGAATTAAATATGGAATTGTGGAGCAAAAAACCCTAAAAACCAACAAAAACAAAGAAAGAGCATAACTTAAAAAAGATTTGGAGGGGCTCCTGGGTGGCTCAGTGGGTTGAGCGTCAGTCTCTGGATCTCAATTCAGGTCTTGATCTCAGGGTCATGAGTTTGAGCCCTGTATTGGGCTTGGAGCCTACTTTAAAAAAAAGATTTGGAAAATTCTGTGCCTACCCCTATTGAAAGGAACAAGAAAGGTAGAGCCTGTGCACTAAGGGTGTGGCCAGGCAACCATTTGATAAGGAGATTAGCATGAACCAGCCATCTCAGCAGAAGCCTGGAGCATGACAATGGGAGCGAGACCATGGGAGAATGATCCTAGAGACAATTGAGTTGAGTTTGAGCAGCAACAGGCTCAGAGTACAAGATTCCTTGGGGGGAGGGGGCAGTGGGGATTTCAATAGGAAGACCTACCTGTGCCTGCAAGTCTCGGGCTCCCCTTCTTGCGCTCTGATGCCTCATTCCTTGGCCACTGCAGGTGCTGCTTTGGTGGACCCTAGGGCGCTGAGGGCCACGGTGGCTGCCCCTTCAGAGGCACAGATGGCAAACTTTGGTGCTGTCACCCTTTTCTTTTTTGCTGTTTCTCCCTGGTGGGATGGACATGACAGTCCCACTACTGAATTTTGGAGAACTAAAACGTGTTTGGTTTCACTGGTTCACAGCTGGAGAGGAATTTGTCCCAGGATGAGTCGTGAGTCTCGCTCAAATGTGATTTTGATGGTTTTAGATAAAACTTTGAACTTAGACTTTAGAATTGATGCTAGAATGACTTAAGACTTTGGGGGCTGTTGCGATGGAAGGTATTTCACATATAAAAAAAGACACGGATTTTGGGGGCCTGGAGAATGCTATACAGTGAATATTTGTGTTTTCCCCAAATTCATATGTCAAGTCCTAATTCTCAATGTGGTGGTATTTCGAGGTGGAGCCTTTGGGAGTGGATTAGGTCATGAGAGTAGAGTCCTCATGAGTGGGTTTAGTGCCCTTGTAAAAGAGGCCCCTTCCTCCATGTGAGGGCACAAGCCGATTCTCACCAGAAGCTGTATCTGTTGGCTCCTTGATCTTGAACTTACCAGCCTCCAGAACCCTGAGAAACAAATGCTTGATATTTAAGCCAATTTATATATAGTATTGTCAACTGCCAGGCCCATTCCCTTGTCCCGGTTCTCGAGTTTGGCCAGGAAAGAATTCAGAGCCAAACTCTTAAGCAAGCAAGGGTTTAATAGCGGTAGAAGTGGAAGGACGCTGTGGAGATAGGACAGCCCGGGCAGGCCCAGAAGTGGCAGCTGTCCAGGGTGGGAGGGGGGTGTTAGGGTTGTCTTTTCTTTTTAACGTTTGAATAGACTGTGGGTCAGAAGCTGGGGCAGTGTCTAAGGTCTCAGCCAATCATCCGAGGGACTCCTCCTACCGGTTGGGAGGGGAAGTTCTCATTCCTATACGGTCCTTGTCAGACCAGTCCTGGCAGGCATTCTCTGTCGGTTGGGGGGGTGTTAAGCCACAATTGAATGTATTATAATGAAGCTATAGGTTACTTTAGGGCAGTGGTCATAGCAGAGAACAAATGTGTATCCCCTGGGTTCTGTCCCTGCTCTTTAGAGTTTGGCCTTCACCCTTTCATCAGTCGGAAAGCATTTGTTCCCTGCTCATATCTAGCTGTCTGCTCTATGGGTATTTTTGTTATAACAGTCTGAACAGATTAAGACAACCATGTTCAGTGACCAGGAATAAGATCATCACATGGAAATGCCCCCAAGCAATTGCTGAAGTTGAGATGGTGATTTGATTCTAAGCTTCACAGAGGTCAAGGGAAAGAAGGAAAACCTAATCAAATAAATGAATGTGATTGATTTGTTTAATTAATAATAATCTATTTAATTTATAATATCGGATATGCATGTCATAATAAATGCTAATTGAATTAGTTAATATATAAAATACAATAACATATAATAAACTATACAAGGTAATAATATGTAATTTGATGCTATAGAATAAAAATAATATATTAAATAATATAATTTAAGTGATTAATCACATTAGTCGATCACACTCCTAAGATGGCAAGCACATTCCATTTTCTAAGAGCAAGGCAGTTTTTTAGATACTAATGGTTGCCACAAAGGCTCACGTTCAGTGTCTCCCAGGGGTTCTCATCTCGACTCTCTGATGTCTGAGTCTAGGAGAAAACTGTACTTGTGAGGTTAAGCTCTGGGATCAAATCCTGCCTCTCCTGTTTCCTATGGTATAATTTGGGGTAAATCTTTTCACCTTTTTTGAGCCTTAGTTTTGTCTTATGAATGTGGGGATAATAGCAGTACTTACTTCGGAGGGTTGTTTTAAGAGGCAATGAAAATCTACAGAAAAGAGCTTGGCGCATCACACAGGCTCTCTAAATAGTAGACGTTTTTGTTTCAAGCTCCAAATTCTAAAGCGGTCAGTAACTATCACTCTGGAGTTTCCCAGCCAGTGAGTGCACACTTATCTTAAACATTCAATTCCAACTTCCTTTGCCTTGTGTGCTCTGGTCGAAGGGGTTTACAATGATAACAAAGATATTATCTTTGAAGGTAAGATTGATAAGTTCTTGCTCTTTGGTTTATTTTAATTTCTTAAATGTTAGGAATAAACTAGCTTCAGGCACTATAAAAATAAAGACGGGGTAATTTGTCATTAACTATCTGTCCATATAACAGAAACTGAAAAATGAAAAACTTCTATAAAAACGGAAAATCAAAACCATGTGGTCTTCTATGCAGGGACTTCCAAGAACACATGCTGATCTGTAAATAAAGATCTGCAGAAACAAGAATGTCCTTGTACATAGAAAAATACACCAACTGAAAATCAAAACAGATAGCTGTTCTCTTTCTGATCTAAATCTGATGAACCCGAAGTAAGATATAAATTAGCAGATGCTATGTTTAAAGTCGACAGTTGCTAACAAATCATGCAAAAGAATCATTCTTGAAAATTAACTGAGGCAGGGTGACACAAAGCTAACCCCTGCTGTACTAGAGCCAGAGCCAAGTTCAGAGGACTAAGGGAGAAAACATTGGGAGGGATTTTTAAGATAAGGCCTTTATTGAAAACTTTTAAAAATAGATTAGGACTTGCAGACTATTACATAAATTATTATGGTACCGTAATCATCTTTCTCTTAATACAGGTAAAAGCTAAAGTAGTCCTTAATTATAATGTATTACTAGATTAAGCCTTTTTCTTTTCCATTTCTTTCTTCAGAAGCTATTAACACAACCCCGGTTGGAAGGCCAGATCTGCTGCTCGTCACTATGAGGCCTTGAGTAAAAGCGTACATATATATATATATATATATATGTTTATATGTATGCACACATATATATGTATACGATTGTATTTATTCATTTAGAAAGAGTGCCTGCTTCTGTGAGCAGCACAGAAGTGGGGGGGGGCAGGGGAGTTGGGAGTAGGGGTGCGGGGAGGGACAGAGGGGGAGGGAGACGGACAAGCGGACTCTGAGCTGAGCACACAGCCTGACGTGGGGGCTCGATCTCACAACAGCTGGGAGACATCATGACCTGAGCAGAAACCAAGAGTCGGTTTCTCAACCGACTGAGCCACCCAAGCGCCCCTAAAAGTATATTTTAAGGGTATTTTTTTTAAACCTTCACTTTTACGTATTTTCTCCCAACAAATTAAAACAGGTGCATGGTTTTAAAAATCAAATATTATTCAAAGGCTTATAATGAGAAACAGCAGTCCCCTGCCCTTTGCCTTCTCATTACCTAGTTTTATTTAGTATTAAATATTTTATTATGTTCAAAAAATTACACAAGTAATATACAAGCACATTTCCATCGGGAATGATTCAAGGCATTTACAAGTACAGAGACTAAACTGCTCACGTTCCTCTACCCCACTCTATCCTCCTTCCTGAAGTTAAACACTATCACCGTTTGATGTGAATCTTTACGATCCATTCCCTGTGGATTTACATATATATGTACTTAGAGATTTGTTTGGTTATGTTATTGAGATCATACAGTAGAAATTGTTGAGCAACTTTTTTTCCTCACTAGACGGTATGCCTTGGAGACCATGTCCGTGCATACAGACCTACTCCATTTCTTTTAACCACTGCACAATATAGATATATAGTTATTTAACCATCGATGGGCATGTAGACTGTTTCCCACTTTTTGCAGCTAAAAATCATGCAGCCATAAACACCTCCGTCCTTGTCTCTCTGTACGCACACATATGCTGGGTCCACACGTATGCATATTTTATATTTTGATAGAAAACTGAGAAATTTCTTTTCAGAGACATCGTATTATTCTATCAGATTCCAGCAAAAATGGAAAATTTCACCAATCTGGTGGACAAAAACAATATTTCCTTAGTATTGCTTTCACTGATAACTGCTTGAGATTGTATACATTTCCATATTTATAGTTGTCATTTAAATTTCTTCTTCATAACAGATTCTTTCCCTTTTCCTTAAGAGATTGTTTTCCCCCGTGAAGCATGGATATGAATCCTTTGTCATATATGTTGCAAATATTTCTCCCAATGTGTCACTTTCTTCTTCATTTAGTTCACAAATCTATTCATTAATAACACACTTAAATTGTACAAATTCCTATAAAACTTCTTGATTGCGTAATGTAAATGTTTATTCCTTTTCTTTACGGATACTTCATTTGAAACTTGCTAATTGACCTTACCCACCCTACGATAAAAATATCTTCTTACATTTTCTTTTTAAAACCTGCTATAGTATTCAGTGATATTACTGACATTTAGTTCTTTACTCCATCTGGAATTTATTGTATTGGTATGGTAACAATTAGAACATGCAGTAAATTTTTTCCTAATGTGCAATAAATTATGCCAGTATCACTTAATGCATAGTCTGTTTATGCTTTATAATTTGAAATGCCACTTTTCCCCATCTATTAAATGCAATGGCTCTCTATTCTATCTCGGTGATCTATGTGTTCATTTTCATAACTATAGCCTGTTTGAGCACTATGGCGTATTTGAGTATCCGATAGAGCAACCTCTCATTGTTCCTTTTTGTCCATTTGTAAAAAAATAATTCATATGTACTTTTATTTTCCAAGATGAATATAAAATCAGTTTGCCAAGACCCATAAACCTCCGTTGGAAGGATGTTTGTGCTTGCACTGAGTTTATAGGTTGATTTAGAAAGAAATGGCATCTTGGAGATACTCAGCTTTGTCAGGCCGGACGGTGGCATATCTCTCCTTTGAGGTCTTTTTTGTTTATGAGCTTTATTTAAATGTTATCGTTTTCCTTCATATGGGTGCTGCTCATTTCTCAGAACTGCCCTCATACCTGGGTCAGAGGTGCCCCACTCTGGGCTTTAGGCTTTTAAGAGCCCTCCTCTGGCTCTCTTGCAGCGGCTCTCTTTCTTTTCTTCTTCTCCTTCTTCCTTTTTTTTAAAAAAAAAAGATTGATTGATTGATTTCAGAGAAAGAGAGAGTGAGAGTGAGAGAGAGAGAGAGAGTCTGAGCAGTAGGGAGGGGCAGGGGGCAAGGGAGAAGGAGACTCCCTGATGAGCAGAGAGCCCAAGGACTCCGGGATTGTGACCTGAGCCCAAACCAAGAGTCACATGCTCAAGCTCAGCGTACTGAGCCACCCAGACGTCCAGCTCCTCCCCTTCTTAAGAGGAGTTCACTGTGGGGGCGCCTGGGTGGCTCAGTGGGTTAAAGCCTCTGCCTTCGGCTCGCGTCATGATCCCAGGGTCCTGGGATCCAGCCCCGCATCGGGCTCTCTGCTCAGCGGGGAGCCTGCTTCCTCCCTCTCTCTGCCTGCCTCTCTGCCTACTTGTGATCTCTGTCTGTCAAATAAATAAATAAGAGGAGTTCACTGTGCTTCAAGCACGTGCTTGTCTGCATCCCCTTTCTGCTGGCTTTTCTGGATCACGGGGATTAGGATCTTGGAATTCCGCACTCCAATCATCTCAAGCTCCTTTTCAACATTTGCAGGGATTTCTTCCCCAGGTCTTTCCTCCTGAGGGCTGACCATACAAGCGGGCTGTTTGAGGAGGGTGTCACAAGTACTTGGACATGCAGGCTAAGTCACATGCGTATGGATGAGCTCCTTGTTGTATGGCTCGGGCTACATTTTTTGGTAGCTACATCTTTTTGGGAGATCTTTTCAGGCTACATCTTTTCTTGGGAGTAAAAGGAGGAAGCGTGGGGGCTGGGGACTAGCTCTATGAAGCTACATTCTGGCCCAGAACGCCGAGTCACCAAATAATTCATAATGATTTTCAGGGTCATTATGAAAATATATTTATTATTAATTTGTAGTTTCCCTTGTTTGTAATGTCTTTGTCGGGTTTGGGTGTCAGGGTTGTGCTAGCATCAGAAGACAAGTTAAATGTTCCCTCCTCCTCTATTTTCTGAAATAGTTTATGTAAATTCGATATCATTTCTTTCCCTTAATGCCCGATAGGATTCACTATTGAAACTATCTGCACCTAGGGTTCTATTTGTAGAAAGGCTTTTGATATTAAAGTTAATTTTGTTAAAAATATAGGCTATTGGTATTCCATTGCATGTCAGTTTTGGTAAGTCATATTTTTCAAAGATTTTGTCTATTTTATTCATGTTTTCAATATAATTTCTTTCTTCACATTGGATAATTTCTCTTGATCTGTTTTCAATTTCACTGACTCTTTCTACTGTCATTTTCAATCTACTATTATATCCATTAAATGATTTTTAAAATTTTAGATATGATATTTCTTGGCTATAAAATTTGTATTTGTTTTGCATTTTAAGTTTATATTATTTTTCTGAGTTTTGCTATCTACTCACTCATTGGAAGCATATTTTTCTTTAGTTCCTTGAGCATAGTTATATAATATATAGTAGCTTATGGTCTCAAAGCTACTATTTTGTGTGTTTAACTAATTCTGCCATCTGAATAATCCTGGGGTTGGCCTCCATTGTTGTCTCTCTTCCCAAAATAAGTCATGTTTTCATATTCCTTCATATGTAGAATAATTTTCTCCTGTATGCTAGATATTGGGAATGCTCTACTGTCAGAGACTCTGGGTTCTGTTTTGTTTCTCCAAAGAATATTCATTTTTGTTTATCAGTTAGTCGGCTTGGTTGAACTCCACCTACAAATTCAGTCTCCCTTTTGAGTAAGCAACTGAAATTTTGTTTCAGTCCTCTTAGCCTTATCTAGGTTACTTGGAGTGTACTCTGTTGTATTAATTTTCTGAGGCTATTGTAACAAAATACCACACACTTGGTAGCTAAAACAACAAGAATTTATTCTGGATTTAAAATCCAGAAGCGCTATGCTTCCTATGGGGACTTGAGGGAAGAATCCACTCTTAGCTTCTTTCCACTTCTGAGGAAAGAAGGGAGGAAAGATCCAGAATGGGGAATACCAATTTCTGTCTATAAATTCTGCCCAAGTCTCTGGGTGAGCCCTGAACCACACAAACACAGATTTGGTGGGCTGAAAAAATGACTCCCTAGAGATATGCATGTCAAATTCTTAGAACCTGTGAATACTACCTTATTTGGAAAAAGGATCTTTGCAGATGTAAGTTAACGATATTGAAATGAGGAGATAATCTGGGATTATCCAGGTGGGCCCTAACTCCAATGACATGTGTCCTTATAAGAGTGAGGCAGAGGGAGACTTGACAAACAGATGAGAAGGAGGCAATGTGGTCATGGGTGCAGAGCTCACTGTTGGCAGAAATATGGATGGTAAAGGCCATGCTGGTGAGGTCCTGGACAGAAATGAGGAACATGTTATTGGACAATAGAGAAAAGCTGAAGTATGTTTTTATTCTAGAGTTTTTATGGAAGATAGAACTTGGGAGCCATGGCATTGAGGAAATTTCTGGGCCAAGTGTTGAAGGAATGGCTTGGCTTCTGACTACTTGTAGGATACGTCTCAAGCCTTTTGCTCTAATGGAATTTGCCATATTTGATTTTTTATTTATTCAGGATCTGTCACTTCTTTCCTCTTTCCTATTTTTCCCCTTCGGAATGGGAATGTCTTTTTTTTTTTTTAAGATTTTATTTATTTATTTGACAGACAGAGATCACAAGTAGGCAGAGAGGCAGGCAGAGAGAGAGGAGGAAGCAGGCTCCCCACCAAGCAGAGAGCCTGATGTGGGGCTCAATCCCAGGACCCCGAGATCATGACCCGAGCTGAAGGCAGAGGCTTTAACCCACTGAGCCACCCAGGCGCCCCGGGAATGTCTTTTGTATGCCTGTCCCGTCACTGTATTTTGGCAGCACACAAGGTGTTTGGTTTCACAAGTTCACAGCTGGAGAGAAATGTCATCTCAGGATGAAACCTACCTCCCGTCTCACTCATACCTAATTCAGATGAGATCGAGATGAGATTTTGGACTTAGACTTTAGGGGTGATGCTGGAATGAGTTAAGACTCTGGGGGCCATTGGGATGGCATCGCTGTATTTTGCAGGCAAGAAGGATGTGAACTTCTGGAAGTCAGGGGTGCAGTGCTACAAACTAAACGTTTGTGCTCTGCCCCTGCCGCAAAAATCATACGTTGACATCCTAACCCCCAATGTGATAGTATTAGGAGTGAGGCCTTTGAGAGGTGATTAGGTCCTGAGGGTGGGACTCTCATGAATGGGATTAGTGCCCTCATAAAAGGGAGTTCCCTTCTCTGGTCCACCATGTGAGGACCCAGTAAGAAAATGGCTGAAAGGAAAATGTCTATTCCTTTACTTTCTATTACTAGCACACTCACATTTCTGGATACCAGATGTCTGGGTTTTTTCCTCCACACCAAACAGTTCTCCAATTCTCTGTGGGCGCCAACGGGGTGTCATACAATTCAGTTCAACTTTGACATTATCTGGAGTTGGTGTCAGATCCCACAAATTAAGGGCTCAGGCCCACAAGATAGTCCTCTACTTCAGATGTCAGTTGCAAACTCTGGGCCTCGGGTGCTTCTGACTATCTTGCTATAAAAGGAGGGTTCTTAGGACCTCTTCCTTGGGTTTGGTAGTTTGTTAGAATGGCTCACGGGACTCTGGAAAACAGTTTATTTACTAGATTACCAGTTTATTGTAAGATGCA
>ML095505.1:1336-48351 GCA_003697995.1 Taxidea taxus jeffersonii
ATCCTTTCATGGTAAAAGCCCTCAAAAAAGTGGGCACAGAAAGAACATACCTCAGCACAACAAAGGCCCTCTATGTATGACAAACCCACAGCCAACAGCATACTCAATGGTAAAAAGTTGAAAACTTTTCCTCTAATACCAAGAAGTAGATAAGGGTACCCACTCTCACTACTCTTATTCAGCACAGTACTAGAAGTCCTAGCCAGAGCAACCAGGCAATAAAAAGAAACAAATGACATCTAAACTGAAAAGGAAGAAATAAAACTGTCTTTATTTATTGATTAAACGATCTTATATGTATATCTAAATATATATGTAAATCTAAACACTCCACCAGAAAACTGTTAGAACAAATCAAATTCAGTAAAGTTGCAGGACACAAAATCATATATGGAAATCAGCTTCATTTCTTTTTTTTTTAAATATTTTATTTATTTATTTGTTAGAGAGAGAGAGATCGAGCACAGGCAGACAGAGAGGCAGGCAGAGGCAGAGGGAGAAGCAGGCTCCCCGCCAAGCAAGGAGCCCGATGTGGGACTCGATCTCAGGACGCTGGGATCATGACCTGAGCTGAAGGCAGCCGCCTAACCAACTGAGCCACCCAGGCGTCCCTCATTTCTATATACCAACAAGATATCTGAAAAAGAAAGACAACTACATTTACAATAGCATCAAAAACAATAAAATACTCAGGAATAAATTTAATCAAGGATGTGAAAGATCTATACACTGAAAAATCTAAGACAATGATGAAACAAACTGAAGAAGACATAAACAAATGGAAAGATATCCTGTGTTCATGGATTAGAACTAATATTGTTAAAAATGTCCATACTTTGTTTATACACCACACCCAGTGTTCCATGCAATCCGTGCCCTCCATAATACCCACCACCAGGCTCACCCAACCTCCTACCTCTTGCCCCTCCAAAACCCTCAGATTGTTTTTCGGAGTCCACAGTCTCTCATGGTTCGTCTCGATTACCAGTTAGATGTTCCTTTTAACAAAAATTATAAAATAATGAATAATAAGGAAATGAGTGATATATGAGTGGCAAAAAATTACCCAGTTAAGAAGAGGATTAACATTGATTGAGATACCAATATTTAGAGCATTTTCTTTTTTTTTTATCAACATGAAATAGGGCTTATTTTATATTTTGAAAAATAATTCTTTTTTTAACTAACATATAATGTGTTATTTGTTTCAGGATACAGGTCTGTGAATCATCAGTCTTAAAAAAAAATGTCCATACTACCCAAAGCCATCTACAGATTCAATGCATTCCTTATCAAAATTCCAAAAGCATTTTTCACTGAAATAGAACAAACATTCCAAAACTCTGTATGGAATTACAACAAAACAAAACACCAAATAGCCAAAGCAATCCTGAGAAAGAAGAACAAAGCTGGAGATATCATACTTCCTGATTTCAAATTATACTACAATGGTATTGTAGTATGCCAATGGTATTGGCATAGAAACAGGAAGGAATCAAGGGCCCAGAAATAAAACCCCACACGTACCTTCAACTAATATTTGGCAAGGGCACCAGAATACTCAGTGGGGAAAACATAATCCCTTTAATAAATGGTGGGAAAAATGGATGCTCACATGCAGAAGAATAAAACAGCACCCCTATCATACACCACTCACACAAATGAACTCAAAATGGATTAAAGGCTTAAACATAAGGACTGAAACCATAAACCACATAGGAAAAAACTTAGGGAAAAGCTCCTTGACATTGGTCTTGGAGATAACTTTTTGGATATAACAGCAAAAATTCAAGCCTCAAAAGCGAATATTTAAAAAGTGGGTCTATAAAATAAAATGCTGCATAGGGCCACATGGGTGACTCAGTCAGTTAAGCACCCCACTTTGGCTCAGGTCATGATCTCAGGGTCCTGGGATAGAGGCCCATGCCAGCCTCCTGGTTCAGCAGTGAGTCTGCTTCTCCTTCAGCCCCTTACCCCCTCCCCCATACTCTCTCTCAAATAAATAAATTTATTAATCTTCTTTTGAAAAAAAAAAAGCTGTCCAGCAAAAGAAACCATCAACAAAATGAATAGCCAACCTACTGAATGGAGGAAAATAATTTGCAAATCATGTATCTGATAAGGTGTTAATATCCAAAATACATAAAGAACTCACACAACT
Source organism: Taxidea taxus jeffersonii (assembly GCA_003697995.1). Classification (NCBI taxonomy): domain Eukaryota; kingdom Metazoa; phylum Chordata; class Mammalia; order Carnivora; family Mustelidae; genus Taxidea; species Taxidea taxus. Next base: position 3,498 of record ML095505.1, read on the forward strand.
CAACAGCAAAAAAAGGAAAAAAATCTGATTTTTAAAATGCACAGAGGACCAGAACAGACATTTCTCCAAAGATATACAGATGGCCAACAGGTACATGGAAAGGTGCTCAACACCACTAATCATCAGGGAAACGCAAATCAAAACCGATGAGCTATCACTTCACACCTATTCAAATAACTATTTGGAAAACAGTATGGAGGTTCCTCAAAAGACTAAAAATGAAATGACCATATGATCCAGCAATCTCACTTCTGGGTATATATGCAAAGGAAATGAAAACTGGATCTCAAAAAGATATTTGCACTTCCATGTTCACCACAGTGTTATTCATAATAGTCAAGATATGGAAACAACCTAAGTACCTGCCAACAGATTAATGGATAAAGATGTGGTATGTATCAACAACGGAATAGTATTCACCCATTTAATAACATGAAAGAACCTTGAGGACATCATGCGAAGTGAAATAAGTCAGAGAAAGACAAATACTATATAATCTCACTTATATGTGAAATCTAAAAATACCGATCTCATAGAAACAGAAAGTACAGTAGTGGTTACTAGGGGCTAGAATGTGGGGGAAATCGGGAGATGTTTAGAGATTATAAATGTCCACTTATAAGATAAATAAATCCTAAGGATCTAATGTACAGCATGGTAATAATATTTAATAATATTGTATTAAATATTTGAAAATTGCTAAGGGTGTAGATTTAAATGTTCTCACCACAAAACAGAAATGGTAATTAAGTGACATGAGAGGTACTAGCTAATTCTATGGTGGTAATCATTTTGCAGTATATAAGTATATTAAAACAATATGTTATATACCTTAAACTTACAAGTATTATATATCAATTATATCTCAATAAAACTAGAAAAATGAAAAAAATCTCAACTGAAATATATAAAAAAAATTCCAGGTCTGAAATATAAGAAAAATTGAACTCTTTTTCTCTAATAGGATAAAATCTTGAAGAACAAAAATACATTAGATAGATTAGCAACGAAATTTCTGCCATTTATATCCTTTATTACAATAATGCATGAATAATGATTGCGATGAAACCTTTGTGGAAATATATATGTGACATTCACATTAATATCTAATGAATCCATTATGATTGGTGTTATTTTGATGAATACTAATTCATTTCAGAAGGTTAAGCTACTCAATTTAACAGTATATTTAATTAATGCAAAGCTGCAGTGGAATTCTCATGACATTAAATATTATAGTTACATGATATCAATTATATTAATATTGATCAGTGCCTTGACATTGAATATGACTAGGTAAAATTTTTATGATCAAATATCAAATAGTAAGGAGTCTTTTTGTAGTATATTTCAAATTATTACAAATCCATGACAATATCAATAAATATAGGATAAATCAACATTTTACATAATTTAGTAATCTAAATTCACATTCCTCTTTATAATAACCATAATGATAATGATAATGAATTTTAGTTAATATCCACTGACTGCATACCTTGTGCCAGGAACTATTCTATGCTCTATGCACTTTATGTGAGTCAATTCATTTATGAGAAATAATTCTAGAATTCTCTATCTAATTTACATACAATTAATAAAACTATAGTGATGCTCTTTTGCAAGAAAGAAAGTCCCTTAACTACTTAGGAGCAGATATTTCAGAGCTTTGCTGGAATTGAAGACTCATTGGTATCATCTTGAAAACCATCAAAACAGATGTATGTTCATCCTCATTCAGAAAACTGTGTCTTTTAAGAAATATCGAAAGTGATAGTTTATTTTTCTTATCATTCAAAGAAAAAGCATCTTTATAAATTACAACAGTGATAGACTCTACATTTAAATGCAGTAGCTTATTTGTGCATTTTTATAAACTTAAATGTAAGTAAACATATATCAGTTGTTAAGATGTAGATTGGGGGGAAAAGGTGTCAACATCGAATTGATCATAATCTTTTCACCAGTATCAGCCAAATCCTTTCCCACCCCACTCTGCACCAAATCCCAACAGATTCTATTTCCAACTTTACTGAGATTTTAACTATTTAACTTGTGCTTTCTCGCCTCTATTCCACCTCACTCTCCTCTCTTTTCTTTTCTCTTATGTTTCCTTCTTGGGCAAGAAGATGGTACATGCCTATTTCTTGCTAGGGCTAACACAGCCACCTTGCACTTTAATGCATGGGACTTTACTCTATCAATGAACCACACTCCCTTCTAAAATTTAAGTTTCGTTCTCTAAAATTTGTTTTGCTTGATTTGGGGTTATGATTCATTTTTCTCTTTCCTCAAACATGTCTTTTCTCACTCCTGCTACCTTATAAAGATAATATCCTTCCACATTCTTCTAAGTTCTTCCAAGCCACCAATCCATACCACCACAGTTGCAGTCAATTTTTCTTTTGATAATCAAAAGGTTTATCTCTTCATCCTCCTCAAACCCTCTGCAGAACTTAAATGGATGATTAATTTCTCCAACTTTTTATTCCCTTAGCTTTCATGATGTTATAGCTCATGGAGGTTTGCGCCTACTTCTCTGAACAATCTTTGGTTTTCCCATGTTTTTAGTTCTCATATCTTTTTTTTTTAAAGATTTAATTTATTTATTTGACAGACAGAGATCACAAGTAGGCAGAGAGGCAGGCAGAGAGAGAGGAGGAACCGGGCTCCCAGCAGAGCAGAGGGCCCGACATGGGGCTCGATCCCAGGACCCTGAGATCGTGACCCGAGCCGAAGGCAGCGGCTTAATCCACTGAGCCACCCAGGCGCCCCAATTCTCATACCTTTTAAAGTAACATAGCCCAAGATTCCATAGCAACCTCTCATTTTTTACCTCACAGATTCCTCATTGATATGCATATCTATCCCTACAATCTCATCTTTTCTTCAAGGCAGAACTTTCAAACCTCAAACTTTAGCCTTGACTTCTCTCTCAAGTTCCATATCCTCATGTACAAATGATTCTTAGGCATCTCCACACGAATATTTCCCAAGCACCTTAACAACATGTCCCAAGTTAAAAGGATTATTTTCCCAGACCTCACATCTACCAATTACAATAAGAGGAAAACAACAATATCTCACTATTTTCTGTCTTCTTTCTCTTTGTTGATGCCATTAACATTTTTTCCAATTTCAATTTTTTCAATACCCAGGCCTAACATTTGAAAAATCATATTTACCTCTTCTTTCTCCCTTAACCACCACTTCTACTCAGTTACCAAATCATTTGATTTTTAGCCTCAATTTAATCAAATACATAGCCCACTTAAAAAATAACTTCTGTGGCTTTCCATTTCCTAAAGTCCATGTGAATTGTTTAGAACGCATATTCATATTAATGTGAATGCCATCTACATCCTGACTTGTACATCCTTTTCTGGAACCATCTCCTGCTATTTCTCTCCAAGCACCCTTCCACCAAATACACTCTTCTCTCAAACTAGCTAACTTTCCTTGTTTCATGACACTGTTCATAATACCCCTTTGGCCTGAAATCCCTCTCTTCATGTTCATACACATATTCATCAATTCATACAATGAGTACCTACCTACTACATGCAAGATACTGTTCTAGATGCTAGAGAGGAGATAGTGAAGAAAACAATGACCCTCCCTATGCTAATGGAGCCTGTATTCTAGTGAGAAGATAGAAATTAAGTAAGTGAACATAATAAAATGTCAGGTATGAAAAATGAAACAAAATTAAGGGACAGGGGCTAATCCCTAAAATCTAGCACTTAGGGAAGAGTTCCCTGACAGGAGTGATATTTGAACAGTAATCTGAATGATATGAGAGAACCAGACACATTATATTGGGATCTGTGTAATAGTACATACAAAGGCCCTTGACAAGAGTATATGTGAAGTTTAGAGGAATAGTAAGGAAACCAGGGTGGCTGATGTACATTGAGTGAGGGGGTTTCAAAAAAGAAGGTAAGAAACAAGGTCTGAATAACCAGAAGTCAATTCTCCAAGGCTACAGGCTATAGTAAAGATACAGAATTTATTCTCAGTGTGATAAAAAGTATTTGGAGGATGGAGAACAGGGAGTAATATGATTTTATTATTTTTCAGAAAGCTCACTTTGCAAGTGTACAGAGACTGGGGGTGGTAGAAACAGTGAGCAGAGGACAGGAGTTAGGAGACTGTGGGACCAGTCCAAGTAAGAGATAATTGTGGCTTAGGCTGGGGGAATTGGCATTAAGGTGGTAAGAAATTAGAAAATTAAAGATTAATATGAGAGACAGAAACAAAGAGATTTGTTGATAATTGCACATGAGAAATGAAAGAATGAGAAGAATCCTGGATGACACCTGAATTTGGGCCCTGAGCACTGGGGTGTATCATGACATGTGCCATCTTCTGAGACAAGAAACACTGAACAAGGAGCAGATTTGAATAGGGAATCAAAAGGTCAACGTTGGACTTGCTAGGTTTGAAAATGGGCATTAGACTGCAAAGTGGAAATGTCTAATCAATCCTTTAATTATGAGTCTGGAGTTCAAGGGACAGCTCAAGGATGGAGAGTTCCATTTGAATCACCAGATTTTTGTGTGTGTGTTCTTTGGGGTCATTGAACTGGATGAGATCACTCCCTCCAGTGATTCTCAACCCTGGAACACTTTCCATTCACTGGGGAAGCTTTAAATTAAAATACTGATTCCTTTCCCATCCTCAGAATGACTAAATCCAAATCTCTGCAGGGAAACTGAATTTTTAAATTTTTAAATTTTAAATACCTCTGCAGGGTATCTGAATTTTTAAAACACCCCTAATGTGCAACTAAGTTGAAGAATTCCTGACCTGTAGAAATGATGGGGGTAGAAGTCTGAGTACTTACTTAACTCTGGGGCACACCAACATTTAGAGACATGTAAAAGCACGTTACAAAAAAGGAGACCAGAACCAAGCTTGGCCACCAAGGCACAGAGGAAATCAAGAGGACAGTGCAGTATCCCATAAGCCAAAAAAAGTGTTTCAAGAAGGACAAATGAATTCAGTCAAATGTACATTAAGAGTTTAGTTAAGGTGAGGACTGAGATTACACCATTGGATTTGATCATGTGAAGGTAGCTGTAACAAGTGGTTTAGACAGTAGACAGGGACAAAAGACTACTGCCATGAATTAAAAAGAGTAGAAGATTGTAAAGTAAAGAAAAGAAGCAACAGGAATTCTTGCCATATACATCTGTCTGTGCTTTGCCCATTTCCAAGGCCTAGCTAGTTAAAAGGCGCTGAAGCCTCTGTTAATCTCACCAGCTAGAGACAATTTCTCCTTTGTGCAATTTCTACTTGCCCATTTTTTTGAGACGCCAACCTGAACTCTAGTTATTTATGCTCTTTGTGGAGAAGGGTCACATTTGGTTAATGTTTCTATGCCCCAAAGTGAAGAAGTAGATTCTCAGTAACTGTTGGCACAGGTTTAGGAAAGAAAGATCTTTGAAATGGGGCACCTGGGTGTCAGTCAGTTAAGCATCTGCCTTCAGCACAGCTCATGATTCCATGGTCCAGGGCCCTGTGTCGAGCCTAGAGTCCAGGGGGAGAGCAGGATGTAGGTAGAGGCTTGTGGCTCCCTGCTTAACAGGAAGTCTGCTTCTCCTTCCCTCTCCCTATGCAGCCCCCCACCCCCATGCACATACTCTCTCTCAAAAAAAAAAAAAAAAGGGAAGAAAAGAAAAAGAAAAAGCTTTGAAATATGCTGGAAAAGCAATGAGGTTTACTGAAGTACTAAGTGAGCAGGACTCTCATCTTGCACACCAGAAAGGGAAGATGTTGAGATTTCTCAGCTGTTTCAAGTAATTGTGAAGTACTGAGAGATTTTTTTTTTAAGGCAAAAATAATCAAAGAGCTGAAAAAAAGTTTCTTTAATTATCTCTAATGTTATCTTCGTTCCTGAGCACTGTGAAGCACTAAATGGCAGTTATGTGATAGGCTACTGACATGGCATAGATGACAACAAACCATTCATCCTCCTCTTAAATCACAGGGGACCACCAGGCCTCACCTGGAGCCCCAGCTCTGCCTCTACCAAGGGTATATCAGCCAGAAAAGCCTGAAGTTGTTGTTAAGCAGCTGCATGGTCATGGTATAGGATTAGTACTTCCTCCTCCATTTGTACACAGTAGGCTCATGGGGTGAGGGCACAGTAGGGACCCCAATGCCACTCACATAAACATGGGGGGGGACATGCACGTAGGACCTGTGCACTCTACTCCACATTAGCTAAATGTGAATGCGGAGAAACACATCATCCACTGCTGGCCCCAGAAATGCACCCTGTGCATCCTGGGCCCCAGCCACAGTAACTGCTCACCCAGCAGTCAGTATATATACATATACTTCTTTTGTTTCCATGCTTTTGGAGGACAGAAGATAAAGATGTATCACTTGGGGGTCTGAGGGCCTCAGTTGGTTAAGTGTCTGCCTTCAGCTCGGGTCATGATCTTGGGGTCCTGGGATCAACCCCCACATGAGTCGGACTCCCTGCTCAGCAGGGAGCCTGCTTCTCCCTCTCTCTCTGCGACTCCCTCTGCTTGTACTCTCTTGTGCTTTCTCTCTCTAATAAATAAATAAAATATTTTTAAAAATTTTAGAAAATAAAAATAAAAGTGATAAATTTTGAGATAACAATAAAATACTAAGATTTTAAAGCGGGATCTTAAGTCAATGTAAAAAGCAAATGTTTCATTTCTGACTTAGTCAGTTAAATATGGGTGTTAAGAAACAAAATTAACCTAATACATATTATAAAGACCACCTTCAGAACTCATGTTCAGGCATGCATATACATATAAACACAGACTCACATTTTACATCTCATTAGTAGGATGGTATGGAGGCAGTAACTATTTCTCCTTTGACTTTATACTCTTAGTTTCTAGCCCACTATCTTCTTGCTTGATGTTCAGTGTCTTGCATCTTGTTGATGCTAAATGAATGAAGCTCCCAAGATACTGGCAGGCAAGCTCTTCTGTATGGTGGTACTATGTATGGCTATTTGTCCTTTGCCAGCTCTGACTCCGTTGCAAAGAGGAACTGCAGTCTTTACATTTCCCTACATCAATGGGAGCACTGTTCTTCCCAGTATGTAAAGCATAGGCTTTATGCATTCCACTTTATGCAATGATGCATTTCCAGTATCTGAAGACTTTAAAAATTGTCCATAAATATCAAGCAAATTGGGCTTTGATCATCTACCATGTTACCTCAGAGTTTGTATTATAGGTGTGAAGATTTAGTGGCACTGGACCATACATCTAGTAAGTGTTTTCTCCCTAAAAGCTCTAAGATTTTGGAAAGAATACAACTGATGTCCCCTGAAATCTATACTCTTGGTTGAAAAATCAAAAGAATACTGTTTCCATGCCTTACATGGTTGCTCTGGGTTACCTCCCTTAAGATATAACCAGGATGAGTTTAGAAAAATAGTTTCTGATCAATATAGAACTCTCCCCTTCTGTGAACTAGACACTGTTTCTTTTAATGCAGCCTAAGATGGCAACAGATGGGATATGGCATTAAACACTGCCAGATGTTTCATGGTGTATATTCTGAGAGTCATCATTGCAACTCATGTAATTCTAAATGGAAGTGTAGGTCACAGTTGCTATGTGTCCTAACAGCTCTCCATTTTCATCCCAAATCATTGTCAATCATGGCACTTAACTGCCTGGTCTATATTGTAGGTCTGAGAAATTTACCTTTACTTTCTTTCATATTAAATAGTGATCATTTCTTACTTTATAACTTCTAAAATTATCTATTTTCCCTTGTACACAGGACCTTAGCTAGTACTATTTTTATATGAGCCAATGCCTTTTTCTAAATATGTTAACTAAAAAATGTCCTCTTTTAATTTTTTTCACATTTAAATTCAAATTCAATTAATTAGCATACTAATTAATTAGCAGTAACTTATCAGTCTTATATAATACCCAGTGCTCATTATATCACAAGTCTTCCTTAATATCCATTGCCCAGTAACCCCATCCCCCTACCCCTCTCCCCTCCAGCAACCCTCAGTTTGCTTCCTATGATTAAGAGTCTCTGATGGTTTGTCTCCCTCTTTGCTTTCATTTTGTTTTATTTTTCCCTGTCTTCCCCTATGATCCTCTGTTTTGTTTCTTAAATTCCACATAGGAGTGAGATTATATAATTGTCTTTCTCTGATTGACTTATTTCTTTTAGCATTAATACCCTCTAGTTCCATCCACATTATTGCAAATGACAAGATATAATTTTTGATAGCTGAGTAGTATTCCATTGTATATATATACCACATCTTCTTCTTTTTTTTTTTTTTTAAAGATTTTATTTATTAGAGAGAGAGAGAGATCGCGCGAGAGTGAGCACAGGCAGACAGAGTGGCAGGCAGAGGCAGAGGGAGAAGCAGGCTTCCCGCCGAGCAAGGAGCCCGAAGTGGGACTCGATCCCAGGACGCTGGGATCATGACCTGAGCCGAAGGCAGCTGCTTAACCAACTGAGCCACCCAGGTGTCCCCCACATCTTCTTCTTAATGGGTGATGGTTATTAAGGAGGGCACTAGTTATGATAAACACTGGGTGTTATGTATAAGTGATGAATCACTAAATTTTATATCTGAAAAAAAAATAAAATATGTCTTCTTAGGACAAGTGCTTTTGGGAAAAATAGCCATATTCATTCTTTTAAACAACAATCTCTTTAGCTCTAGCCAATATGAAAACATATGTGGGGAAAAATACTTAATTTACTTGGTTGTAAATTACCTTAATATCCAATTGGTTGGAAAAGCAAAAAGCCACCTTAAAATTACATGCTAGCTGTATTAACTATAAATCTGATAGTTTCAAAATGATGTCTGAAAATTTTTCAGAGAGACTTTTATCAAGTTATTTATCATAAATTACTAAAAATGCTGGCAAAATGTATGCTTTATCTCCTAACTCCTTTCTACTCCTCTGCTATAAAGCAGGATGGTGATTGTCTTAATACAGTCAAAAGAATGCAGAGTAGAAACATTATATGATTCTAATAACAGCATAAAATAGTATGAGTAACTTTTTTGGATAATATTATTTTCTAATCTTCATGAAAATATAGTCAGTACAAAATCGGAGATTCATTTTTCCTACAAGGTCAATTAAATATGCAATTAAAAGTTTTTCCTGCACGTCTTCCTCCCATGGCTGTCAGTGCAAATTCTCCATGGTACCGATTTGTACATTGTACAGAACCATTCATGTGAACTGTATTCCAAATGGCTTTAAAATATTAAAAGTTCCATTTTACAATTTCTTTTGCTCAGTGATCAGTGTGGTGAATCTTCTTCATCTTGTTAAAGGTCATAACGTTTTTTTATTCTTCAAAGTGCCTGATTTTGTGGGTTGAAGCAGGAAGAAAGAGTGAAGGGGAGAGAGCAGGTCATGAGAAAGAGAGCACAATCAACATCAAGAAAGAGATGATATTTAAGTAGAATTAAACAAAATTCCCCTCATTCTAGGTATTTCTTTCTACCCTTTATAGGTGGCCATTGTTCATGACTCAACAAAAATGTAAAGAAGGGAGCCTAAAAATAATCAAATTTTGTCTTTATAATTTCAAACATCTGTTCAGAGGAATAGGAATAATTTTTATTCAGAGTCAATATATTCAGAAGTTTTGATCAGTAGAAAAAAATTTTAATAGTTTCCCTACTACCTTTCCATCTCCCCAAAGAGGATAATCCTTTTGCACTGTTGGTGGGAATGCAAACTGGTGCAGCCACTCTGGAAAACAGTATGTGGAGATTCCTCAAAAAGTTAAAAAGAGAGCTACCCTACAACCCAGCAATTGCACTACCAGGTATTTATCCAAAGAATACAAACATAGTGATTTAAAGGGGCACATACACACCAATGTTTATAACAGCACTATCCACAATAGCCAAAATATGGAAAGAGCCCAAGTGTTCATCAATTGATGAATGGATAAAGAAAAGGTGATAAAATATATATATATACAATAGAATGTTACTCAGCCATCAAAACGAATGAAATCTTGTCATTTGCAGTGACACAGATGGAACTAAAGTGCATTATGCTAAGCAAAATCAGTCAGTCTGAGAAAGACAAATACCATGATTTCACTCATATATGGAATTTAAGAGCCAAAACAGATGAATAGAGGGGAAGGGAAGGAAGAATAAAATATGATAAAAACAGAGAGGGAGGCAAACCATAAATGATCTTAACTATAGGGAACAAACTGAAGATTGCTGGAGGGGAGGTGGATGGGGGGGTGGGGTAAATGGGTGATGGGTATTAAGGAGGGCACTTGTGATGAGCACTGGGTGTTACATGCAACTGATGACTCGCTAAATTCTACCCCTGAAACTAATACTACACTATATGTTTACTACCTTGAATTTAAATAAAATCATGAAAAGAGAATGAAGATGTGAATAAACAACATCAGCAATAAAAAGTGGGTAACTAATTATTAAGAAACCTATCACTGAAGATTAAAAACCATACATATGACCCAACAATCCCTCTTCTGGTTATGTATCCGAAAGAAACTAAATCAGCAGTTTGAAGAGATTTTTGCACTCCCATGTTCATTGCAACACTATTCACAATAGCCAAGATACGGAAACAACCCAAATGGTCATCAGTGGATGAATGGTTAAAGAAAATGTGGTATGTGTATATATGATGGAATATTATTCAGCCATAAAAAAGAAGGAATCCTACCAGTTGTGACAATATGAATGAACCTGTGGTACTTATGCTAAATGAAATAAGGTAGACATGGGAAGACAAACACTGTATGTACTCACTCATATAAGGAGTCTAAACAAAACAAAACAAAAATCAAACTCATAGAAAGAATAGAATGGTGGTCACCAGAGTCTAGATAGTGGAGAAAAATGGGAAATGCTGGTCAAGGGAAGGGTCAAACGTTAAGTTATAAGGTAAATAAGTTCTCATGCTTACTTCAGCAGTACATACACTAAAATTGAAATGCTATAGAGGAGATTAGCATGGCCCCTCTGCAAGAATGACATGCAAATTCATGAAGCATTCTATATTTTTCCACTTTCTTACACCACACACAAAAACGCATTCAAAATGGATGAAAGACCTACATGTGAGACAGGAAACCATCAAAATCCTAAAGGAGAACACAGGAAGCAACCTTTTTTACGTCAACAGTAGCAACTTCTTACTAGACACATTTCTGGAGGCCAGGGAAACAAAAGCAAAAATGAACTATTGGGACGTCATCAAGATAAAAAGCTTCTGCACAGTGAAGGAAACAATCAACAAAACTAAGAGGCAACCTATGGAATGGGAGAAGATATTTGCAAATGACATACCTGAAAAGAGGTTAGTATCTAAAATCTATAAAGAACTTATCAAACTCAACACCCAAAAAACTAATAATCCAGTTAGGAAACAGGCAGAAAACATGAACAGACATTTTTCCAAAGAAGACATCCAGATGGCTAACGGACACAAATAGATACTCAACATCACTCATCATCAGGGGAATGCAAATCAAAACTACAATGAGATATCAACTCTCATCTGTGAAAATGGTGAAAATTAACAACAGAGGAAACAACAGAATTTGGTAAGGATGCAGAAAAAGGGGAACCCTCTTACACTGTTGGTGGGAATGTAACCTAGTACAGCCACTCTGGAAAACAGTATGGAGGTTTCTCAAAAAGTTAAAAATAGAGCTACCCTATGACCCAGCAATTGCACTACTGGGTATTTACCCAAAGGATACAAAAATATTTGTCCAAAGGGACACATGCACCCTGATGTTAATCACAGCATTATCCACAATAGGAATATTATGGAAAGAACCCCAAGGTCCATTGACCGATGAATGGATGAAGAAGAGGTGAAAAAATATATATATCTATATAAAGAAGATGACATCCATATATATATTGTATAAATATAATATACATATTATATGTATATAATATAATATATATTTACATATATATGTGTATATAATATATACATACATATATGTATATATATTATATACATATAATATATATATGGACATCGTTTTTTTAATATATATATGTTACATATATATATAAAATACTAATCCATCAGAAAGAATGAAATCTTGCCATTTGCAATAATGTGGATGAGGTTAGAGTGTATTATGCTAGAGAAGTAAGTCAGTCAGAAAGACAAATACCATATGATCTCATTTATATATGAAATTTAAGAAATGAAACAGATGAAAATGGTGGAGGGGGGAGGCAAACCATATAAGGGGCTCTTAGAACAAATTGAGGGTTGCTGGAGGGGAGGTGGGCAGGGGGATGGGTTGAATAGGTGATCAGTATTAAGAAGGCCACTTAACTGTGATGAGCACTGGGTGTCATTCATAAGTGATGAATCACTAAATTCTACTCCTGAAACTATTACTACACTATATGTTAATCAACTGGAATTTAAATAAAAACTTGAAACAAAACAAAAAATATAGGATGAATAAGTTATTGGGGCCTAATGTACAACACAGTAACTATACTTAATCATAGTGTATAGTAGACTTGAAATTTGCTGAGAACAGATCCTAAGCACTCTCACTATGCACATGCAGAAAAAAGGTAACTAACTATATAAGGTGACAAATATGTTAATTAACTTGATTGTGGTAATCATTTCATAATATATACATATATCAAATCATCACATTGTATACTTTAAGTATATACAATTTTATTCATCATAATACCTCAATAAAGCTGGACAAATATTAAATAAAGGTAAAAATAGGGGCGCCCACATGGCACAGTCATTGAGCATCTGCCTTTAGCTCAGGTGATGATCCTGGGGGCCTGGAATTGAGCCCTGCATCGGGGTCCCTGCTCAGCAGGAAGACTGTTTCTCCCTCTCCCACCCCCCACTTCTGTTCCCTCTCTCTCTGTATCTCTGTCAAGTAAATAAATAAAATCCTTTTTAAAAAATAAAGATAAAAATAATAAAATACAGTGATTGATGTAATGGAAAAAATATGAAAACCTACATAATATAAAAATGTTCTAGGGAAATATAAACTAGCAAGTGGCCCATCATGAAGAAAACCATAAAATCAAAGAAAGAGTAGTTAAATTTTTAGAACCACAAAGATATCAGACTTATTAAGCTTTTTTTAAAAAGCTAATTTCAACTGTTAAAAAAAAGCTGCTTCAATATGTAGAACAGAAAATAGACAATTTCTCATTTTCTGACCTTAGTAATGTCTGTGGTCCCCAAGAAAGAAAAGCACAAGAAAACAAAAACATAGGTTAATCATACTTAAAACACAAAACCAAAATTCAAACATAGTATCAGCAAATCACAGTCAATACTTCATTTTAATGACCTCATGACCAATGGTTTAATCTCAAAATTCAAGGACAGCAAAATTTAAGAAAATTCACCAAAGTTAATTCATGAAAATAATGTATCTAAATGAGAAAAAAACATAACTAAATATAGGTCAATATACCATTGAATGATATCCAGCAATCATTCACGATTAAAAAAAAATTTGGCAAACAACTTTCATAAATATATCTACCAAATATGTACAGCAAATATTTATACAGTAATAGGATGCAAAGACTAGGATAATTTACATTAAATTCAGAAATTTAAAAAGTCATTTCTTATCAACATTACTAATCAACCTTGTCCTAAAAGTTCTGGCCACTGCAAAAGATGAGAGAAAAAAAATAAGTAGAGAATGAATGCAGAAATTGGAAAATATGAAATAAAATATTTTTAGTGGTTATGATCATCTATATAATCAATTCAAGATAACCAACCAACAAACAGGTAGATCTAAAGAGAGAATTCAACAGTGCCTAAATACAAGATCAACACAGAAAAAAACAAAACAACAACAACAACAAAAACTAATAGCTACCCCGTATAGCAACAATGAATCTTTAAAAAAATTATTCAGGACTATGAAATTTGGAATGGACACATTTGGATGGATTTCAATGAAGCTGAGAACCATGAACTTTAAAATTACCTTAAGTCACACTTGCCAAATGAAACTTCATTCCTCACTCCAATCTAAGGAAGTGTGTTAAAATATATATATGTATATATTTAAGGTGACTTCCGGGCGGGACTTTCTGCCTCCATCCATTGGACCATGCTCCATCATATTCCGGTTCATCTGAGAAAGGCAACCGGAAGCACTAGGCAGAGACCGTTGCTCCGGCGGTTTTCTCTCCAACCGAGCGGACGCCATTTTCAAGGTTGGGGCGTAACTCTCTGCTTTGTAGGAGCCGTGTTACCTCAACATTATTTTTGTGTGGTTTCCCTTTGTGTGGAGATTTGGTGTCTGACCGTGGCGTGGACAATTTTGTGCCTCATTTTTCCTCACACCCTCTGAGGCGCGCCCTCTCAGGGCCTTGATACTGTAGCAATGGCGGAGGCTGGCGGGCAGACAGATCCCACGCGCAACATTGTAACCTTTGAGGATGTGTGCATATACTTCTCCCCAGAGGAGTGGGAGCTACTTGATGAAGCTCAGAAACGCCTATACTGTAATGTGATACTGGAAAACTTTCTACTGGTGACCTCACTGGGGCTTCCAATTTCCAGATATCATTTAATTTCCCAACCGCTGCCAGTGAGAGAGCACGCAGTTCCTGCAAATGTAGCCATAGTTCCAGCAGAGGCAGGGAGGGTCAGGGGGAGCTACAGACCTTGTCATAGAGTAGAAAATGAAGACGCATCTTCTGAGCAGGGTGTGTCTGTAAGAGAGTCACAGGTGAAAATTCTCAGCGTGGGTTCTTCCATCCAAAAGAGCCACCCATGTAACATGTGTGACCCGATCTTAAAAGACATTTTGCATCTGTCTGAGCAGCAGGTAACATCCCTTGGGCCCCAACCACATCCATGTGGGTCATGTGGAAGAACCTTCTGGGTCACTGTCAACACTGACCAGATCCCAAAGCAGAAGAGTGAAGAAGTCCCTAGGGGGAAAAAAGACCAATATTCCTTTGTGAAGAGCTACAGAAGCTACAACTCAGAGAATGCCTTCAGTTGCAAAGAAGATGAGAAGGACTTCTCGGCCAGTTCAAGACTTGTCCAGCACCACGCCACTAAAGATGAGGACAAGCCATGCAGCAGCATTCAGTGTGAGGAAGCCCTTCACACTGGACAAAAAGATTACAAGTGCAGTGAATGTGGGAAAGCTTTTAGTACCAGAGGCAAATGTGTTCGGCACCAGAAAATCCACTCTGGAGAAAAGCCTTATGAGTGCAACGACTGTGGGAAATCTTTTGTCTGCAACTCCAACCTCCAAGTACACCAGAGAGCTCACGTGGGGTCAAGGTCTAATGAGTGTGCTGAGTGTGGGAAATCTTTTATCAGAAAATCTCATCTTATTCAGCACCAGAGAACACACAGCGGAGCAAAACCGTATGAGTGCAGTGAATGTGGGAAAGCCTTTGGCCGCAAAGACACACTGATTCAGCACCAAAAAATTCACAGTGGAGAAAGACCTTTTATGTGCAGCCGATGCGGGAAAGCCTTTCTCCGCAAAGATGCACTTGCTGAGCACCAGAAAAGCCACACTGGAGAGAGGTCTTACGAGTGTGATAAATGTGGGAAATTCTTTAGCCACAGTTCCTACATTAAAGTACATAAGAGAATTCACAGTGGAGCAAAACCATATGTGTGCGGTGAATGTGGGAAAGCCTACGTTAGTCACGCCCAGCTTCTTCAACACATGAAAGTTCACACCACAGCAAGGCCTACGGATGAAGTGAATGTGGGCAATTCTCTGGTGACAAATCCAGCCTCCTCATGCACCAGAGACATAACATCAGAGCAAAGCCGTATGTGTTCAGCAAACATGGGAGGGCCTACAGAAGACCCTCCCACAGGGCTTGGCACATAAAAGTTCACACCAAAGAAAGGCTTCCTGTGTGTGTGAGTTTTGGTGATCCTTTAGCTACATCTTTTAAGTTCATGTAGCACCAGGAACTTCACACCAAAGGGAGGCCTTAAGAGAGCAGGGAATGCGCTTTCTTCTTGCTCAACATAATATGACTCATAAAAGAGAAAAGCTCTAAAAGTAACCTTTCAGATGGGGTCAACATCCCGAAGTTGAACTTTGTACATCCAGGCATCCATGCTGGGGAGGTAACTACAAGTGCCAGGTATGTGGGGAGGCTTCAGGACCTCCTTTTACATTTTCTAAACTCCCCAGGACCTCCACCTGGCCTGACCTATTTCATTGTCTGTGTCTGATGCAGAGACCACTGCACCTCTGTCAGTGGTCAGGGCCCCACACTGTGTGGCTGTCACCCCAGTGTACTCAGGCAAGGCACATCTCCACCCTCCCTCCTATATCCTGGAGGGAATCATAAGGGATAGGAACCCATTAGGGATCCTCACTTCCCACCTGCAGATGGTTTCGATGTGGACATGACCCAGCACTTGTCAAAAAGATCTGAGCTGGAATCTGCTGCAGTTTTCCAGAGGTTTTTGTTTTCCATGGACAGTACTGACTCTACATGAGATAGCTGAGATGGATTTCTCCAGCCTCCAAATCACCCAGCCTTGGAACTGCCTGTCCCACCCTGATCTGCTTTGTGCCCTGAAAAAAGCTTTATTTGTTCTGTTCACTGTGTGGGTTGATTGAGAAAAGAAATGGGCTTTTGAGAAACAGGTCATTACTCAATGAGCTCATTTCTTCCCTTCACACCTGTATACAAGGGTGTTGAGTGTTTTCCACAGTCAGGAACAAAACTAGGACTGTGGGCTAAATAGAGTGTGCTGTCCAACACGGTAGGCACTAGCCACAAATTACTAGTGAGCCCCTGAAATGTGGCTGGTGTGAGCTGAGATATGCTGTAAGTATAAAATGCACACTAGATTTCTGAAACATAGTATGAGAAAGAGAGAGAGTGAGATAGAATGTAGAACATTTCCTTATAATCTTTATTTGACTACATATTAAAATGATAATATTTGGGGTACATTGGGCTAAATATGTTATTAAAATTTTTTAAAAAGAGAGCGAGATATGAGCTTTGCCAACATGAAGAGAAGAGCAATTTTTGTGGCAGCCCCAAATTTTATGTGCATCAGAGAAAATGGCAGGATGGCAAAGAATAGCTCTCATCTAATTTGGTCTAATTGGCAATGCAACTCCAACCTCCTTTCCTAAGCCTTTTTAGGAAAAATGATTCAGCCTTGTAGGATGGATCTTATGACCTAGATGTCAGGATCTCCTATGAGCCCTAAGCTCGCCTTGATGAAGGGGTGAGTGGTATGACAACCTCCATGTCTTCTGGGAAGGGCAGGACTTAAGTCCATTTTTCCTAGGGGATGTCTCACATTCCCCAACACTGTTGAGCTGTAGCTATCTGCTGAGACGTACCCAGAAGTTACAGCCTCTGTGAAGTCCAAAATTCGGGAGACAAATAAGATATTCAGAGGCTAAGTAGGAAACACAATTGATATATTTCTTGTTCTGATGCATAGAATGTTGTCATTTTTCCTGCAACTCGAATTTATTAAGGGTAAAGATACTAGTTTTGTTTTTCTACTTTACAAAATTTTAAGCATTAGCACTTAGTAAGGCTGACTCTGGTAAAGATTGTTTTATTTAGATATTCTAATGTTGGCTTGATTATAACTTACTTAGAGAAATCTTTCAAAATTTAAATTAATAGTTAAAGTATACCTTTAAGATTAAAAAAACATAATATAGAAATACTAAGTACAGAAACCTTGATTAATTAGGGAGTGGTGGAGATTGTGGCAAACTAGAGGTTATGTCTCTGCTCTGAAGGGCAGACATAAATTTCATGTGACTGTGGCTCTGGGCTAAAGGTGTACAGAAATTCTTAGAACCTACAGACCTCTTTATCTCCTGTGGCAGAGGTCAGTGTCAGAGCAAACCATCAAAAGGTTTTCTGGATTCCTATACTGCCCTGGGCTGTTGACCTTAGGTCATCACTGCACAGGCAGGTACCCCAGAGCAGGGAAGAGAGAGCCTGTAGTCTCAGATGGGTCTTGTGACCCAGCCAGTGTTTGGGTGAACATGGTATTAATTGTTCTCCAGTTTTTACTTCCACTGAGGCAGGGCTGACCCTACCAAGATATGAAAAGTATGAAATAGTTGAAAGAATATAGGGTTGGTTGATTTCCCAAAAGAGATGGGAGATCCAGATTTTTATATGGTAGCATTATATCTCTTAATAGCTTTATTGGTGTATAAGTGGAATATAATAAGTTGCACATATTTAAGTTGTATAATTTGATGAATTTTGACATATGTAGACATCTGTGATACCATCACCATAATTAGAGTAATGAGCATATCATTAGCCCTCAAAGTTTTTTCATGTCACTTCATAATCTATTCCTCTTGCCCCTCTGTAACCCCTCATTCTTATTCAACCATTTATTTGTTTTATTTCACAGTACTTTAATTTGCACATTCTGGTAAATATATAGTATATAATAATACATAATAAATAATAAAGCCAATATAGCCTTTTTTAAAACCTTTCAGTAAGCATAATTGCTCAGAGATAAATTATTTCTTTCTGTTGCTGAGTACTACTTCACTGTGTATGGATGTAATATGGATATAATATAATTATTCACCTATCAATTATTGGTGGACATTTGTTTCCAGATTCTATTAAAAATAAAGCTTATTTGAAGAAAAAAAAGAGAATCTTTAATGAATTCACAGAGGCATTTGCCTTGCAAAAAGAAAGGCAACTCTTCAAAAACAAACCCCTCCACTCACATTGTCTCTCCATTGCCCTTGAGAAGTCAGATTCTAGCATGGTCTAGGGAAAGATTTCAAGATCTGGGGAGGAGATAGCACTTACATCCAATGTCATTGCAAACTGTTGCTAATTTGTGTAAGCAAAAAATCAAGTATTGTGGGAATGGATTTTAAGTTTGCTGGACCAAGGAGAAGAGAACACAAGGTTGAACTAGGTAACACTGATCAAAATAGGTAAACTTGGGCCACCTGTGTGGCTCAGTTGGTTGAGCATCCGACTCTTGATTTCAGCTCGGATCATGATCTCAGGGTCTTGGGGATCCAGCTCCGAACAGCACTGAGCTCCATACTCAGTGGGGAGTTTGCTTCTCTCTCTCTCTCCCTTTAATCCTCTCTCTCTTTCATTCTCTCTCTAAAATAAATGAATAAATCTTTCAAAAATGATAGGCAAACTTACCTGCGATTTGGCCTTAATGGACAAAGTGAAGCAGATGGAAGCAGATCTAACAGTTTGCTAAAGCCTGGCCTGAATGGTGGCCTACATGAAAGAGTTAAAATGCCCCAGAATTTCCCCAGGGCAATTTTTTCTGTATCTCAGAGATATGACTCCTGGGCAAAATACATCTCCAAGTTTTTGATTCTCTGGTTTCCATATAGGTTTAGCCAGTGGGAGGCACTTACGGGAGACTGGAGGGCAGAAGGTAAGGAGGATTCAGGTTTCTTCTCCTCCCTCTATGCAGCAGCTGGCCTTTCTGGCAATATCTGCATCTCCTGCTCTTCCAAACAGTCTGGCCATGGTTTCCACATTTACCAGGGGATCTTGAGCCCTGAACACCAGCACCACTACCCTAGGTTTGTCCTTCTATCCTAGGGGTGGTAATGGTTTCCTGCTGATACTCATGTCCGTGTTGCTCCACCTCCCCTCATTTTGGGGTTCTCAACACATCGATCAACTGAGTGGCTTAAACTCCTTCTATTTAAATACTTCACTAAGGTTTTTTTTGTTAAGTCCTATTTTTCTCTAGTTACATTCTAAGTAGTGAATGAGTATGCTGAAAGAATAGGAAGAGGGTGTGAGTGAGAAATGTGGGAGCTAAACATTTTTTAGTCAAGGTTTCTGTAGAAAACAGCTTATTCAAAAGGTAGTTGAAGAAAATTTAATGAAAGGGTGATTTATAGAGTTGAGAGAAAGGTTAAAGAACTCAATTGAATGGTGATGCACCCAGAGACTAACAAGAGTATGAAGCTCTTCCCAGCCTTACAAGAGAAGGCAAGAGAGAGAGCAGTGTTACTGGAACTGACAAGATCTGTAACTATGGGAAAGGGCTCCCCAACAGGAGTTGTGGCCATAGGTAGGGGAACATGGGTAGGGGAACATGGCCACTATTAAACTGTAAACTGGCAAGGAAGGATCATCCGGATATGGGAATAGACGCCTGACCTCTCTCACTCCTGACCTTAGATCCTGTTCCAATACCTGTCATTGACAAAATGCAATTAAAAGTCAAAGCTCAAGGGGGCTCTGGCAATCCAGTCCGCAGGGGTCATCCTGTCAGCACATAGAAGAATAGAGAAAAGAGAGACAGAGATTGGATCCAGAAAAACAAAAATAGAGATGGAGTAGCATAACCAACCAATGAATTGAAGGTTGAGGGTACTTGCTAAAACCAATAAATCGAAAAATAGCCATAATAGTCTGTGTCAAGGGAAAAACACAGTTTCCTCACACACAGCATTTCTAACACTGGATATATGGGTTTCTTTTCCCACACAGATTGACTCTCTAACACCAACCAAATGTCCTGTGAGTCAATTCAATAAGGACTCTAACTGGAGTTAGCAGAGACACCACCTGTTAAGGGCTTAGTCCCATAAGACTGCTCCCTACTTCAGATGCCAATTGTGCATAGTAGGTCCACAGGGTACTCACAATGTCTGTCTGACTTGGCTTCAAATCAGAGGTTCCCATGACACCATCCTCAGGTTTGATAGTTTGCTAGAAGGGCTCACAGAACCCAGGAAAACAGTTTACTTACTGTTGCCGGTTTATCACAAAGGACATTTTAAAGGATGCAAATGAATAGTCAGATGAAGAGACACAAGGCAAGGTCTAGAAGGTCCCAAGCATAGGGGACCCTTTCTGTCATTGTGGAGTTGGAGTGTGGCACCGTCCCAGCATGTAGAAGTGTTCACCAATCTGAACACACCTCAAGCCCCGTACTTTTGGGATTTTTATGGAAGCCTCACCATGTAGTCATGATCCAATCATTAACTCAATCTCCAACCTCTTTCTCCTTCTGCAGATAGGGAGTAGCACTGAAAGTTCCAAGTTTCTAACCATGGCTCTGTCTTTCTGGCTTGCCAGCCCCCATCCTGAAGCTATCCAGGAGGCCACCAAGAATTGCCCCATTGGAACAAAAGAATACTCCTATCACCCAGGACATTCCAAGCGGTTTGGATGTTCTCTGTCAGGAACTGGAGTTAAAGACCAAGTATTAAAAAAGGCGGGGAGGATTCTTTCTAGGAAATTTCAAGGGCTGTAGCAACTCTATGCCCAGAAACAGGGGCAGAGACCAATATATATATCTTATATTAAATCACAGTATATTATATATAAAAATAGTATAGCTAAAAGAGTTGAAAATGATTATTACTGAAAGTGAGATGCAAACATAGTCTTTTAAAATAAATCATAATGAAATACTTGAATATTTAAACTGTGTGTGTGTGTGTGTGTACATATTGTTTTGTGTGCTGGTCTCAGCTAATCAACAACTGATATTGTGGCTGGACAGATCCTTATGGTTATGATTGCAAGCTGCCCTTCAGCAGTAACTACCAGGAAACTCTGAAAAAGGAAAACAGGTTTATTACCTATAGATCCTGGAAATTACATGGCACACCCAGGGCCACATAGCAAGGTCACAGGTAGTGAGAGAGCACAGGCCTGGGGTTCTGCATTTTTTGGGGTCAAGGGTGGGAGCCTAAGGTTTCACAAGCTCACTTTTAATTGGTGAATTTAAAACATGAGAGTGGGGAGCCCTTGGGTGGCTCAATCAGTTAAGCACCCAACCCCTCATTTCAGTTCAGGTCATGATCTTAGGGTCATGAGATCAAGCCCCATATAGGCTCCAAGCTGGGTGTGAAGCCTGTTTGAGATTCTCTCTCTCCCTCTGTCTCCGTCCCCCCACAAATCACCCCCCCACCTCCGGTTGCCATACATCATGTACGTGCTCCCTCTCTCATCTCTCTCTCTCTCTCTCTCTCTCTCTCACACACACACACACACACACACACACACACACACACAAGCGGGGAATTTAAAGCAAGTGGCCCAAACCAAGATCTCTAAAACAAAGGAGCTGCATGGGTGGCCTGGCTCCTTATCTGGTCCTATGACTGTCAATGTGTTTATTCATTCAAGATAATTGTGGTTGAAACTGAGGCCTCTGCAACCAAAGCTTAAGCCAGGCACTTGCATTACAAAAAAGGGAAAACCAACGGTCAGGGCTTATGCTACAAACATATATACAAACCATATATATATTCTTAGAAGAAAAGTGCTGTATTCCAGTTTGGCTGGGACAGTCCCAGCTTGCCCTGTTGCTGCCGTGTGATTGTTCACAGTGCTCTCCTCTACCTTCTGTGGTAGGCTGACTGATGATAACCCCCTCCACAACAGCCACATCATACTGCCCAGAACCTGTAAATGCTACCTTAGATAGTGGGGGAAAAAAGATCTTTGCTTACGTAGTTAAGGTAAGGATTTTGAGATGGGGAGCCTATCCTGATTATCAGGATGAGCCCTAAATGGGATCACATGTACCTTTATGAGACGGGCACAGAGAAAAATAGGACAAACACAGAGGAGGAGAAGGTGATACAACCATGGAGGCAGAGATGGGAGTGAGGCGGTCACACAAGGAATGTTGACAACCACCAGAAGCTGGAAGAGACGAGGAACAGATTCTCCATTAAAGACTGTGGAGCGGAGGGAGCAAGGCTCTGCTGACACCTTGATTTGAGCACAGTGAAACTAAGGTAGGACTTTTGGCCCTCCAGACTGTGGGAGAACAAATTTCTGGCTTTTTAAGCAAACCAAGTTTATGGTAATTTGTAACAACAAGAAAATAACACGGTCAAAAGTGCCACATTTTGGAAGGTAAATTCTGTGTTCGCTCTATCTCCATCTCAGCCAGTTCACAATTTCTTGGCTGTCCTTTTATCCCATTCTACCCATTTCCCTTCACTCTCAGCTAATGAATCTAGTATCTATTTAAGCAATAAATGGACGTGTTCAGATAACAAATTTCTCAATGTCTGGCCTCCAGTTCACCCATGATTTGCATGGATATTAACCTTCACTTACTTGTTGCTTCTCTCAGAGGAGATGTTAACCTCACATTTGTGCTATTTGGAGGCAAATTTGACATCTTCAGATTACTGAAATGTTCTTTCCTAAGTAACCATGAGGCAGGAAGCCTGGACAGTGGTCACAATCCACTCAAGAAGGCAGGTTGCAGAGGAAGCAATTATCTGTGAGACAGACACAGAAAGCCGCTGGCCCACACAGCACCCGTGTGTGAATCCTGGTAGGTGCAGGCCAGCACTAGGGTGTGTGCTTATGGCCACTGTGCAGCAAGCAGTTTTCACGACCGGATGCAAGAGCCCTAGGTAGACAGCAGCATCATAGAAGACAAAGAAGGAAAAGTGTTAATAGGTATGGAATTCAAAGAAAAGAGGTTGAATTTGAATCACTGATAAACACAGATATAGAACATAAGGTGGGAATAGCTGATTTTGAAATTCCTAATGGATATTTGCTCTGAACTTCAGGCACTACAGAACTTTCTTCAGGATGAGTGGGCACCAAACCTTCTAATGCAATGTTTTCCCAATGTTTCTGCTCACTTCTTCCTCTTGCCTTATCTCATTTCCTCAACTGCTCAGATTTCTGTGTGGGAATCATAACTTGGTAAAAGCTATAATCTCTTCCTGATAGGAAACATTAAGATTTGACTTTTTTTTTTTAGATTGTCCATTTAAATGCAAATCCATTAGCTAATTTTAACTAATTTTCAACTTTATGCCATGTAGATGCAGCTTAAATGTAAGTTTCCTAAATTGGAAAAATACAATTAAAATAAGAAAATTAAATATAAGACAGACATATCCTTCTTTTTTTCTTTCAAATTTTTTATATGCTACTCCCTAAGTTTTAGTTGAAAATCCTGAGAAGGAGCATGAAATTAGTTTCCTTAATGAAACAAGATGTCCTGTTTAAACAAAATAATTTTTCAGTTCTCCTATTCAAAAGAACATATTTAGTTAAGGAAAAATAGAGAGTGATAAAGTTTGGGGGGGTGAAAAAAAAACCAGCCCTGCAAAAGACACTACTTCAAGAATAATATATAATCTTTATTACTCTGTTGATAGATAGTTATGACAATATATGAGCAATTGTTTTGAGTTGATAACACTATTCTATCAGTTCCAAAATGTATAAATTGTATCATGTAGTTTCTCGATGTAATACACACATAAATAAAAAACAGATCGAAACCAAATAATTTTTCATAGGGAGATGAAAAGGAATGAAGAAATAGAGGTAAGTAAACATGCTTTATCAATGCCATAGAAAAGCATAGTGCTATACTGAAAACATTTCTATTAGATTTTAAACCTGTTGATCAGCAAGCTATTTTTGCTATCGTTTCCCTTGGAGATGGATACGCACAACGCATAATCCAGTTCATTTCTCATATTCAACAACACTTACAACTGAGTAAAAACAAACGGCCTTCTAATCTCATGACACTTGGAAAACAGCATGTAGAAAAGAAATTACAGTATGGATTTGGCAGTAAAATAAAATGACAGAAGTGGATTCCCTCATCTATTCTTCTTCAGCTTGAAGGAGATCTAAATTAAGAAGGTGGTAGAGAGGGTAAATTGAGCCAACCATAAACACAGCAACCTATTTCAAAACCATTTCATTCTTAAATGTGCCAGGGATTCATTTAACCATCTATTCCTTCAGTATTTTTCCATAACTTGTAAATTTTCAAAGTTGGCCTTTGAGACAAGTTACTGACAACAAGCTCAATCTCTTTCAATTTAGGAAAATCAAGTCTACTCAAAGTGCCCTGTACTTAAAATTTTGCATTTTGAAAGGTAGCAAGCTATTATAAAAAATGAAATCTCTTCTCTATGGTAATGGAGTTAGAAGCCTCCAATGCAACAGTGCTAATAATAAGATTTTGAAAGCAATTTTAACCCACAAAGTCAAGCAATGACCTGTAGGATTGATTTTACTTCACTGAGGATGTATTAATGTGTTATTTCTTTGGGTTTCAGCAGTAACAGATTTACTTCACTATAAAAACAAAACAATGAAGTGAACTCTAGTTTTTTTTTTAATTTTTTTTAAGATTTATCTATTTTTATTTTAGAGAGAGAGCACACATGTGCAAGTGGGGGAGGGGTGGGAGCAGAGGGAGAGGGAGAGGAGCAGATTCCCCTCTGAGCGTGGAGCCCCAGGCTCCATCTCAGGACACTGAGATCATGACCTGAGCCAAAATCAAGAGTCAGTCACTTAACCAACTGAGCCACCCAGGCGCCCCTCAACTCTGGTTTTAAATGACAAAACTATTTCATGTCTATCTATCTTATGAAATATTTTTTTAGAATTAGACATTGGAAACTACTTTAATGTATTAGGCTAATGCTCTTCAGCTCTTAACAATATAGCTTCTTTGGCCAAATGCATTGTTTTAATCTATTATTATATGAAAATGCTCCTTACGCAAATACGGCATGTATATAAATTCCACTTTCTAACTTGACATTAAGACATTATTTGGCCTTGGGGTGCCTGGGTGGCTCAGTCAGTTAAGCGCCTGCCTTGGGCTCAGGTCATGATCCCAAGGTCCTTGAATTGAGCACCACATCGGGCTCCCTACTCAGCGAGGAGTCTGCTTCTCCCTCTCTCTGCCTGCTGCTCCCCCTGTTTGTGCTTATGCTCTCTCTCTCTTTCTCTCTCTCTCTCTCAAATAAATAAATAAAATCTTTTTTTAAGAAGACATTATTTAGCCTTCTAATATTAAGAACAGAAGTTGATTGTGGTACTATTCAAGAAAATAATTTTTATATTATAAATATTAACTACGAAAGAGAAAAACAAAACATGTTAGCATGTGAGTTTATATCTTTAGAGAATAGATATAACCCACCAAGTTCTCAATTAAACACTATTTTTTCTGGGGCACCTGGGTGGCTCAGTTGGTTAAGCGTCTGCCCTTGGCTCAGGTCGTGATCCCAGGGTCCTGGGATCAAGCCCTGCATTAGGCTCCCAGCTCAGTGGGGAGCCTGCTACCCCTCTCCCCACTTGCGTTCTCTCTCAGAAAGAAAGAAAGAATCATTAAGTGATTGTTATAGAATGGAGAGTGGCTACCTTCAAAATTGAATGATTTTAATGAGACAATCAAGATAACAATCATATGTATGGTACTGGGGGTAAGGCCCTGTTTTTGCCCCCATCTCGCCTCCATCACTCACTGCTTCATTCTCAAACCCTCCTGGATCCTAAAAATTTCTACAAGCTAGCCCTGTCTTTGCTGTTTTTATCTTATAAGTTTTGAAATGTTAGGAAGTAGGACTGTTATCTTCCATAGTTGCTGCTGTCTAGTATGTGATGTACCAATATGTGATGGACAGGCTTCATTTATTAAATAATTTATTAAGATCATGCCTCTTCTAAAAATTAATTCATTGCTCTACCAAATAAATTTCTTAAGTTTGACATTTCAGGCTAAGTGGAACAGGGGTGAAGTTCATTACTCAACCTACTATATACAGTGCCTACAACTGTTGATGCTTTTGAAGTCCTTCATCAGGCCCCTTG
The DNA here is from genome assembly GCA_003697995.1 of Taxidea taxus jeffersonii. Classification (NCBI taxonomy): domain Eukaryota; kingdom Metazoa; phylum Chordata; class Mammalia; order Carnivora; family Mustelidae; genus Taxidea; species Taxidea taxus. Next base: position 30,163 of record ML095505.1, read on the forward strand.
CTCGGCACAGAGCCTGCTTCTCCTTCTGCCTGCCATTCCCCCTACTTGTGCTCTCTCTCTGACAAATAAATAAATGTAATCTTTTAAAAAATAGCAGCTCTCATGACAGTATGAAGTTTGTTGAAGGAGGAAATGGTGGAAGAAATGTCAAGGATAAATGTCTAACTCTTCTCTATACAATAAAACATAGGTCTGGAAGACCGGGGATAAGACTACACAACAACGTCTTTAGGACCATTTACAACTAAAAATTTATATTAAATATAATTGTTTTATCAAATCAACTTATTTTATATACTGCTCTCCCAATACATATTTTGTGCAGTTATTCCCTGTGAGGCATCAGAAAGTAAAAATCCAAATGAGCTACACTGAAAGAAATGATCCACCATACTCTGTATAGTAAACTCCATCTCTTTACCAAAGCACAGAAGAGATCTGATATTTTGAAAAAAACAGAGGTACAACTTGGACAATGTCATTCAGGATAGGTGTCAACGTGCTAACCACAGGGCAGAAGAAACTACTAAAACCTACATGGCTTTTATTGTATTGCAGAATAAAAAGGCAGGGCCTATGTTCTTCACCTGATGTATTGTCTTCTATTCTAATGCCATTGAAGTGTAATAGAATAGCTATTGTTGGGTTATTTTCTGCCTGTAATAGAATCTCTGATTTATAAAGGCGCTGAATCATGCATTAGTCTTATTTCTCAGTATACACACAGGAGTCATTTCAACCAGAACTGAAGGGCTGCAGCCATGACAGAACAAGGCAGCTGTTTAACATCACACAATATAATCATGCATATGAAAGAGCAGCAAGGATTTCACTTTATTGATTTAATTTCAGGACATTTGCACATTACAACAGCAATTATACCAAGACATTTTCATTTTAAGGGACACCACTGGTCCACATTTAATGAGATTCTATCCTCAACAGAATTTAAGGGTCATACACTTTCAGAGTTAGAAAATTCTTTAGAGAATCTGTTTCCTCCCCCCTCAATTTCTATACTAAGACACTAAGGCCCAAAAGAGGTTAAATGATTTGACCAAGATCACATGGCTAGTAAATAGCTCTGACTAGAGCCCAATTCTGAGCCCTTTGTTCTTTTTATATAGCACAATCATTGAAGAGAAAAAATATGTAATTCGATTCTTCTTATGTTCCACACAAAATCTGGTATTTAAAATATACATTAGGAACCAGTTATTCTTAGCAGTTATGTGCCATGAAACAGAATGAATGGCAATAATTCAGTGTGCCTTTGTTTCACCTAAAATTCCTATAGGTTTTCTAGGTTTGAATACTTGACTACATGAGGAAATTCAATATGTAAAAATGGATTCTGGAAGGGACACAGTGATCATTTGTTCTGAGTAGGATTTCTTTAAGTAATTTTCTTAATTTCCTGGGTCATTAACTTTTCTAGTTTTCTAATCTCACATGATCTTAGTTAGACTCCTCAACTTCCTGAAATCTGATGGAGAACAAGAAAGAAACATTTTTAAGAAGGCAAAAAAAAAAAAAAGTGGTTGACGAAAATTGTAGCAGAATGACCAAGTACTCCTATTTTCCCAAGCATTCCATAACAAGTGACATAACTGACAGTAGCCAAGATCAAGTGAAAGGAGTATATTTTATTTTATCTTAATTAGTTGTTTCAGTTAAAGACTATCCATGCCCAGTTTTGACATTAACATTAGAGGCACCAAGCCCATGACAATTTTTAAACAAAATTTATTTATTTATTTGCCAGAGAGAGAGAGAGAAAGAGAGAGCGCGCACAAGCGGGAGGGAGCAGGAGGCAGAGGGAGCAGCAGGCAGAGGGAGAAACAGGCTCCCTGCTGAACAAGGAGCCCAATGCTGTTCTTGATCCCAGGGTCCTAGGATCATGACCTGAGCTGAAGGCAGATGCTTGACCAACTGAGCCACCCAGGCATCCCAAGCCTATGCCATTTTTAACTGCAATAGATGAGAGATCCAGGCTGCCTGCAACCCAAGCTAGTGGCACCATAAGCACCTGGCAAATCAAAATTTACCAAATACAGAGAAAAGGTTAAATGACTGAAAATACTTAGCAACAAATAATTCAAGAAAAAATTTCTAATCCTTAAACTCAACCTTTAAGGCCTAATGTGATAGGTAGGTGAGTAATCTAAGTGGTTGTAAACTCTACCTAGAAGCCAAGTAAACAGTAGTTGAGGTCCCAGGAAGTGAAAGGAGAGAGAAAGAAAAGCTAGGTCAGGGAAAGTCATGGGGAGGCGGGGGGAGGAGCACAATTAATAACATTTTTGAAAAGATTTTTAATATTTTTCTTAAGTCATCTCTACACCCAATCTGGGGCTCGAACTCATGACCCCAAGATCAAGAGTTGTATGCTCCACCAACTGAGCCAGCCAGGCATCCCAAAATCACTTAAAATGCAGAAGACACTGTTATTTGAACATACCCATATAAACCATAAATGTTCATTATTAAAGCATTGTTTTTAACAAACTGAAAACTACATGAATATACATTAATAGATATGTGACTTAGTAAATAACTTCACATTGATACTTTGAAATCTCAAACTTCTATTATACTGAATGTAGTAGATCCAGATGTATTGACTTGAAGGTATATCCTCGACATAGAAATAAATTTTAAATGCACAATATTGCATTTTATCATGATAATTTCATAAAATCTATTTTTGTACATCTCCAACCGTGTAATTATATATTTGTTTTTATACATGTGCATAAAGAAGGAAGCAGGATGAAAGAAAAATGTTACCGTGCAATGTAACATTGCAGGGGTGGAACTAGAGTGTGGTAGAGGGAGAAACCACTGATTTCATTTTATACATTCTGATAATATCTATATAATGAGCATATGTAACTTATTCAGTTAAATCACTGTTTTTTTTTAAATGAGGTTCAAAATAACAAGTTTCTAGAAACACATACTATTTCCTTATAAAGACCCAAATAAAACACTTAGCAGTTCCTATATAGATTACTAAAAGGCAAATACTTAACAAAGATATATACATGAACATATGGCCAAGAAGAAGGAACAATGATTTGAAAATCAATGGTGTTCTCTAGAAGACAATAGTCTTAAACTTTGGTTCTCACTCTCCTCTTTACAACTGCAGTCTCAAGCAAGCTTTAAACAAGGTTTCCTTTACTGAGTCTCTGTAAAACGCAGGGCAAACACTGAGTAAAGACAGTTATACTTCTCTTTTGAGATCCCTTTGAACTGAAATTCAAGGTATTTGATAAAACAGGGATGAAATGTGAAATTATGTGATATTATCACATGGCAAAAAGCTTAGGAATCTTGTGTAAGAGAAGATCAGTATATGCTGGTCTGACTGAAGCAAGTTACCATTGACGAAGGAGATTTAACTGGGCTTCGAACTTTGCACACTAGACTTCACATTGAAAAATCCAAGAAGCTGATTTCATATTGCCAGATCCAATAGATAGCTTGCTGGATTTTGATACTCTGTTGGGCACCAATTACCACATTCTTTGATTAAAGCATCAAGTACTTTTAATTTCATGGAGAAATTCTCATTTTCTCCTGTTCTCCATCCTAACTCCTTTTTGAAGTCTATAATTAATTTATCTTTCCTTATCTCCCATCTCACCTTTCATATCCTAAGGGCCCTATCCAGACCATTGCTCTGTTCATTCTACATGATAGGCCTGCATGATTTCAACCCCCTTTTCCTTCTTTTTAACTACCATTTAAATTCAATGGCCCTTGGTTCTTTTTTTAAATTTTTATTTATTTTTTAAATTTCTTTTCCTTGTTCCTGAATTCATTGTTTATGCACCATACCCCATGCTCCATGCAATATGTATTATGGCTCTTGGTTCTTAATCTCAACCCAGAGCTTCACAATTATATATCCAACTCTTCGTTGCAAACATCCACCTAAAAATTCCATAAAAAACTCAAACTTGGGTCCTTCTTCACTCTATAACCCTGAGACCTGCATGTATTCTTTTACTCCATTTCTCAGAGAATATACCATTTATAAAGTTAGCCAAACCAGAAATATGTTCTTCCTAAATTTCTTTTTCCTCCATACCTTCGAAAATATTCAAAATATATCCCCCATTCATTTATTTCCCCTTTCATTCTCTGAAAACACCCTAAGGATCACTGTAGCATTTGTGTGTTAGAGTTCAATGATTCGAAGACTGCCTGAGATTACTCTTAGAAAATAAAGACTGGAATTATCTATAACAGTGCTTCTCAATAAGATTTTACCTCCAGGGGACATCTGACAATATCAGAAGATGTTTTTAGTTGTCACAACAGAGAGGGAGGGCTTCTTAGTTGGTAGATGCCAGGGATACTATGAAACATACTACAATGCATAGGACAGTCCCGCCACAACAAAATCTCTCCCACCAAAATGTCAGTAGTACCTCAACTGAGAAACTCCAACTTAGAGTTTTGTATTCCAGTTGGAGGAGGACTCTTAAGACACATTTACAGATTGGATTGTAGAACCAGTGTATAGCCACTCTCTAAGAACACAGCCCAATATTCTTATGTGACTAATTAAGTCACAGAGATCATTTATTTTGAATCACTATTAGTAATTTTACAGTGGACACATCCTAAGATGGCCCTCAGTGAGTCATGTCTTTTTATAATCCCTTCTTCTTGAGATCCATGGAAACTGTGACTTACTCCTAGCCAACTGAATACAGCAAAGGTTATGAGATAACCACTCTCTTGATTAAACCACATGAAACTCCCTCTTAGCACACAGGAGTAAGAGAGAGTCTCTTGCTGGTCCTTGAAGAAGCAAGCTATGTTTTCAGAGGGCCATTTAGCAAGGAATGCAGGGGTCTCTAGGAACTGAGAGTTCATCCAAAAGACTGCAAGAAAGCAAAAACCTCTGTCCTATAATTATAAGGAACCACAAGGAACTGAATTCTGCCAATAGCCACAGAAGTCTAGAAGAGGATGCTGAACTACAGAGGAGAACACCAGCCAGCTGACACCTTGACTGCAGCCTTATGAGATTCGAGGCAGAGAACCCAGCTACACCATGCCAGGACTCCTGACCCACAGAGACTATGAGATAATAAATGTATTTTGCTTTAAGCCATTACATTAATGATATTTTATTATGCCACAACAGATAACTAATACAAATGCCATTAAGGAAAAAAAGAAGCAAAGAGAAACAGGAAAAGTGAACACAAATGCCTTGTGTGAATAAAGTATGACAATGTCCAAGTTTTATTCTCTTCTGGCCATTGATTTATTTCAAATTCTTTTCTTTTTTTTTTTTATATTTGAGAGACTGCACTAATGTACACATTAATCTAAATACATACCTTAAGATACTCCCAAGGTTTGTTTTGACTTCAAAACGCTAGCTATGAGATGGTTGTGGTGAAGAGAATTTTGGCTGACAGTCTGAAATAAAATACAATGCTTCACCAGATGGATGGTCGAGTGTGATTACATGTATATGATATGGACATGATATGGATTTCTCTGTTTTTAGCTTTGTTTAGTAATTTAGATTTGATGAACATTTACTGTAGCTATCTTCAATGCACACTATTCAAATTTCAAATGGACATGATGGCTCTTTGGCACAGAATAGTTAAAAAAAACACACAGTCAAAATTGCTGGTAACTTAGCAGAAGATGAGAAATACGCTGTGTAACAAACTACAGAGGAAACGTAAAGGATACAGAGCTAACTTGTGATTATTTTAGCATTTTGCAATAGCCACATCCATTAAGATGACTACATTATATTAAGTATTAGAAGATTTCTTCAAATTTGAAATAGTTTCAGATTTTTAGATATAATAAAATTTTCTTTTTTCTCACAGATCTTGATCCTTTAAGGCAGAGATCATCAAACTATGACCCAGGGGCCAAATCGAGCTTACTGCTTGTTTTCGGATAGTCCATAAACTAAGAATGGCTTTTACATGTTTAAATGGTTGAACACAACGAAAAGAAGAGTAGTAGCTAATGACTTGAAAACTTTGATCTTCAAATGCCAGTGCAGATAAATAAAGGGTTATTGGAACCCAGCCACACATGATTTACATATTGTCTATGGGTATTTCGAGCTACACCAATAGAAACAAGTAATTGAGACAGAGACTGGAGGTAGCCTGCAAAACTTAAAATATCTCTCTCCCTTTTTAGAAAAAGTTTGCTGATCCTTTCTCTAAAATATGTTGTGTTTTGAAAACCACCCTAAAAAGAAAGAATGCATGCATATATTGTATTTAGTATGTGTAATGTATATATTTGTATGTGTGCATATCTATAATCCTATTTTTGCTTTTTCCCACCTCTCTATTTTGTTCAGTTTCAATTAAACATCACATTCCATAAATACAGTATAAGATTCTTTTGTTTAGCTCCATTCTTCAGGACTCTAGGGTGTAGGCTTCAAGTTTGGGTTCCATTATTTTTTTCTTTATCTCCCTTTTCTATGGATGTTTCATGCCTCATCCTGACTGCACAAAGCCTCCAGGACATTCTTGAGACCCTCAGCCCTGCATCCACATTACACTGTTTGGGAAAGTTTCACACCATCTGGGTGACTTCTTTACAAATGCCCTGCAGGGGCAAGGAGTTGTAAATCACTGCCTGGCATTTCCAGAGGGTTAACAAAAGGGATGCAAATTCTACTAGTATGGACAGGCCAGTCCCCATCATCCCTGTCTGGAGAGTTTGATAGCATTATGTCTCTATAAAATGGAAACAGGCCCAAAAGGAAGATAAAGATGCCAATAGTAAAGGTTAGAAAACTCTAGTAAAATTACTCTAAGAAACATACAGGCATCATGGCTGCTTTTGACATGTAAAAAGGGAGAGCAAAGAATTAATGTATTGTTTACTGCTGTGGGCATTAGGCCTCTATGCTTGTGACAGAAAGATTTTAAAACATACTTAAGATTTGTCTGATATTTATCTTCTCAGACTTCCCCAATATGTGGAATTCATTTGTAACTTGGCTTGTTAAACAAGGAAACATGACAAAATATGTTTTAAGATGTGTTTTTGCAGGTAACATTTACATTTTTATTCCTTCTTCCAATTCTAACCTTAATTTTAAAAACAATACAAAAACAAATTCTTTTTTAAATTCCAGTACAGTTAACATACAGTGTAATTTTAATAGAGTTTATTTTTTTAAAAGATTTTATTTATTTATTTATTTGACACAGAGAGAGACAGAGGTCACAAGTAGGCAGAGCAGCAGGCAGAGACAGAGGGGGGGAAGCAGGCTCCCTGTTGAGCAGAGAGCCCGAACATACAGTGTAATTTTAGTTTCGGGTTTAAAATATAGTGATTCGACACTTCAATATATTACCTGGTGCTCAGCACAAGTGCCCTCCTTATTCTCCATCACCTGTTTCACCCATCCCCCACTCACCTCCCCTCTGGTAACCCTCAATGTGTTCTCTAGAGTTAAGAGTCTGTTTTGTGGTTTGTCTTTTTTTCCTCTTTGTTTGTTGGTTTCTTAAATTCCACATATGGGTGAAATCATATAGTATTTGTCTTTCTCTGACTGACTTATTTCACTTAGCCTTATACTCTCTAGCTCTATCCATGTTGTTACAAATTGCAAGATTTCATTCTTTTTTATGTCTGAGTAATATTACATTATATATAATAATATATATCACATTATATAAGTGAGATATATATAAGTGAGAAATATATCTCTCTATATCTGTATCTATACCTGTATCTATCTATATCTATATCTATATGCATGCTATTAGGGAAAAAAGCAAAGAGAAAAGACATCACATTTTATATATATATACATGTATTTGTATATATATATAATTTTATATATATATAATTTTCAAGTTAAATACATATATGTATATATATATATATAATATACCCATTCATCTATTGATGGACACTTGAGCTGCCTCCATATTTTGGTTATTGTAAATAATGCTGTAATAAACATAGGGGTGCATATATCTTTTCAAATTAGTGCTTTCATTTTCTTTGGGTAAATACCCACGGGTGGAATTCCTGGATTCTAAGGTAATTCTGTTTTTATTTCTTTTTTTGAGGAAGCTCCACACTGTTTTCCAGAGTTGCTGTACCAGTTTGCATTCCCACCAACAGTGCAAGAGGGTTCCCCTTACTCCACATCCTCACAAAAGCTTGTTGTTTCTTGCATTGTTGATTTTGGCCACTCTCACAGGTGTGAGGTGGTATCTCACTGTGGTTCTGATTTGCATTTCCCTGATGATGAGTGATGTTTTCATGTGTCTATTGAAAAGATGATGAGCATCTTTTCATGTGTCTATTGGCTACCTGTATGCATTCTTTGGAGAAATGTCTGTTGATGTCTTCTGCCCATTTTTTAATTGGGTTATTTGTGTTTTGGGTGTTGAGTGGTATCACCTCCTTATATCTTTTGGACAATCTCCCTTTATCAGATGTCATTTGTAAATATCTTCTCCCATTTAGTAGGTTGTCCTTTAGTTTTGCTGTTTGCTTCACTGTTGTCACATCCTCTCTATTGGGCTCCAGACAAGGGTGCACTGGAGGGCACAGGTCTGAAGGAGAGTGGGGGCAGGGAGACGTTGTGCCTTTAGCATGTTAGGTAACCAATATCGTGCTGCACTGGTTCCTGTAGATGTCTGTGTGTCTAGGCTGGAGGGCTGGGGAAGGAAATGGCACCCACCAGTTCTTTCATTCTTGGAGAAGTCTCCCAACAATCCCCAGCCCTCCAGAAGATGCTCTGAAATTAGTAAACAAATCTCCTTCCCCTAAACCTCAGGCATTTTTCAAACTGCTGTTTATATGCTCTGTCTGTGGGGCTGTTCATTGTGCCATCTTTTTAAGGGAAGCAACTCAAGTTTCCTCTTGTCCTCCTGGTTCTCCCATAGCCAAGCCAGCTGATTTTTGAAGTTCCAGGTGTTAAGTCCCACTGATTGTAAGAACTCATGAAATTAAGGTTTTCATGCAGGTGCCCAGTGCCTGGGGCTCTTGGGGTGGGATTTGTTCCTCTCCCCTTTTCATGTTCTTGGCTTTCCGCCCTCCCACTGACAGCCTCCCTGGGTCTGGGTCCATTTAGCTCCCAATGGCATCTCCGTTGTCCTACCCTCTTCAGTGTAAACTACATTAAACTGTGGAGAGTCTGTTCTACCTGTCTTCAGGTTGTTTTCTGGGTTATTTATACCAATGTGGATCTTATCTAGTAGTAACTGTGGAATGAAGTGAATTTAGGGTCCTCCTACTCCACCATCTTCCCTCAAAGATCTGTCACAAACCAATTCTTATATGACTGGAATACATTATAGAAACTTTATACTAGGCTTCTACTCTAACCTCTATGGCCCAATAGAAGAAAGTCCTCATCAGTATTCCTGTTAATACTTATTGGGAAAGAGAAAAGATTGGAGTCCTGTTATAGAATGGTGTTAACTGTGGCTCTGGGCCAGAAACCCAGTATTAAATCTTACTTAGCCCAGCAAGATCTTCTCTATCACCTTCCTAAGGAAGGTATAGGAGGGGAATATGAAGAAATCCTAAGGAAGGTATAGGAGGGGAATATGAAGAAATCCTTTATTGTTCAATGGGGCTTTGTTTCTAAACCTCACACAGAGCACTATAAGATGATCTAGGTCACTTGTCAGGGTCCATAATCCTGTTGTCTGAAGGAGAGAAACTTAGAGCTTAGAATCATAGCAGGCTGAGTGGCTTTCTGGCTTCCATAGGCCCACAGTCAAAAGTTTTTGTTTACTATTTCAACTAGACAAAAGGCTGCATCTAATTTTCAAGTTAAATCCTGGCCCTTCAGCCTCACTCCTATGAACAAGAAAAGACATGTCAATGGAGAGAAAATAAAAGCTGCTCAGATGAGGCCAAACCATATGGATGGAGAGAGAGTGGAGACAGGAGAGAAATGTCAAGGTCATTTGAGCAGGCCCTTTACACACTCAGAGCACTAAGTCCAATGAAGGACTGGCCTACCAGATGAGGATCATAACATTTTCTTGAAGAAATAATAATGAGGAAAAGAAAGCCTGAGTTAATCTGAAAATCTCTCCTCTTAATAATCCAAGTTGTATCTCTCTTTCCTTTATAACTTCTTCTCAGTGATTTCTTCTAGCCCTACACTCTGGATATAAACAGATAAAGCCAACTGAATAGTTGTTCAAGAAGTGGCTGGAATTGCAGGATTTACTCTCTCACCCCTCCTGTGGAAAACTTCATCACCACTCCCTCCCCATGCACATATACAAAGAGGTAGCAAAAGGTAACAATGTGTAAATGCCCAGGGAACCCTGACTTTAGGAAACCACAATGTTTTAAAGGGGACAGCTAGTGAGCCTGCCTAGCCTTTACTCTTGAAGGAGATACTCTTTTTTTTAACTTCAGACTGCGAAAAAAAAAAAAAAAATCTGCCTTCTGTTCCCTGTCCCAGAGGGAGGCACTTTTTATCTTACAAGGCTGTTTTGTTGCTCTACAAACAGTCTTGAATTGTAGTCCAAAACAAAAGCTGATACAAGATGTGCAAAATGTGTGAAATCCACGGATGCCTGTCTCCCCAAGTGTATGTATGTATGTATACACACACACAATATTTGTACTCTTCATATTCATTAAAGTTAATTTTTGCATATATTGGATCAATTTTAATATATTTTGTGACATGTTTTTGCCATGGGCATCTTTCCTTGTTGCGTACCTTATTCTTTTTAGCAACTACATAGTATTCCATAATACTTAAATGCATGATTTATTAAAAGTTTTGGGTCGGGACGCCTGGGTGGCTCAGTTGGTTGAGCGGCTGCCTTCGGCTCAGGTCGTGGTCCCAGCGTCCTGGGATCGAGTCCCGCATCGGGCTCCTTGCTCGGCGGGGAGCCTGTTTCTCCCTCTGCCTCTGCCTGCCACTCTGTCTGCCTGTGCTCGCTCCTGCTCTCTGTCTGACATAAATAAATAAAAATCTTAAAAAAAGAAAAAAAAAGTTTTGGGTCATTTCCCTATGAATGAAATTCTAGTTATTTCCCTAAGTCTTACTACCGCAAAAAAAAAAATCTGGGAAAAATTGTCTTTAGAGAGCCTTTTATCTTTGTGCATATGTCTGAGTATTTCTGCAGAACAAATAAAGAGAAATGGAATTACTTGATCAAAAACAATTTTTGAAGGATAATAATTTGAAAGATATATACAAGTTGCTTATGTCAACCTATATTCCTTCAACAGTATTTGAGAATATCTAAGTCCTGTTAGCCTATGTGTGCTAAAATACTTATATGTCCATACTAAGGATAAACCTATGGAAAGGCATGATTTAAAATGATCATTGGCTAGTACTTTGGGTTTTAATGTAATTTTGTCCTCTCTATTAAATTTATCCTTATACAAACCCTGGGAGCTGGGTATTATTAGTTCCAATTTTAGATGAGCAAAGTGAAGCATTTCAGTAAATGAGGAAGCTATGGAAAAGAGAGATGTAATCAGAACTTCCGTTGCTAATTTCTTATATTTTATATTCGGTGCTGCTGGCTTCCCCTGACACAAATAAGGTATGTGCAGTCCAGGAGGTCATACATCAAAGAGAACGCAAGAACTTCCTACTGGAGCATTTATAAAATATATTTCATCCCCCAAAGACGACTTTACTATATAGCTTCATCACATTTTCCAAAATTGAGTTTCATAGCAATGGACTTGCAACCAGGGACTCATATTGAACCTGAAGTCAACTAAAACTTCAGGTTCTTTTTGTGCTGTGGTTGTGGTTATTATTGTTGCTTTAACATAATCTACCACTGATCAAAGTTTCCCCACATGTTTATATATGCCACTGATTTTTTTATCCTGACTGAAGAACTTCATATGTATTGTTGTAAGATATAAATGCACCATATTGTTGTTAGCTTATATTTCCAATGGGTCAAGATCTTTTTGACACTTGATTCTGTCATCCTTCATATTAGCTGACCCTCCCAATTCTGCATCATCCATGAATTTAACAAATATACATCCATTCTATGAATTAAGTCAACTCATTAAAATGTTGAACAGGATACATCCAAACCCAAGCACATGTCTGTTCTACTAGCATCTTGTCCAAAGGTGGACATCATTCTGTTTATAACCCTGTCTTGCTTTTCATCAGGAGAGCCATAGCGCTGAATTGAAATTAGTCTGATGTCACTAGCCCAGGAATGGGGTATATGAGATAACTGTGGCAGGAAGAGACACTAATGGAATGGAGAAAGCTGCTATTTTTCACACAGATCTATAGTTAAACAGGCCTCATGGGAAAGGTAGTAGAGAAGGACAGCATATAAATTGAATTAAATTCTCATAAAATGAGATGCCCTTAATTTATTTTTTCCTGAGCATCAGTGTAATGAATAATTAAAAATGCCCTTTCTCTTCTTAGATTTGCAGAAAGCAGTGAATTTCTCATATCCACTTGGCAGCTTTATTAGCTACTATTGTTCCTTTTTTCAAAGAGGTCATCCGCCTGCTGAATTGTTTCTTTTTTTTTTTTTTTGGCAATTATGTTTCAATGCTTATATTTGCATGATTATGTTCAAAGCTCTCATGTCTAATAAATGCATTGAATATAGAAAAAAGGCAGAAAGATAACATTGGATATGAAGGAAGATACTTTAAATGCCCATATGTAATTGTGATCTTAATTAAAGACCAGTCAAGAAGAACTTTAGGTATAAAACAATTTTCTTTCATTTTTACTTAGAACTTTCCTATTTTCAAGATGAAGAAGAAATTTTTTCTCTTGGTTAAATTGCCATTGGGAAATTTGTTCTAGTGAGAGGACCCAACTTATGTTTTTAAATATTATAATTAGGTTAATTCCTTAGTAGTTGTAGTAAAACAGTGATCAAATCTGGAACACACCCAAGCTTGAGAGGATAAATCCATGACAAGTACATCCCCAAGGCCCTGGCAGGATACTGCTTAGGCAAGATGCAGAAGATAAGGCAGTCCCAAACCTTTGGTGAAGGAGAACGAAACACCGCCAGAAGAGAGGTGGGTGAAGCCCACAAGTATTACTGACATGGCTAATCCTCAAAGCCAGGATCTGCTTAAGAGGGCAACGTTTCTTGGCCAAGTTACTGCTCTTTGGGGACTTCACTGCATGGTCCTATTGTGTGCCTAAAATGCTGTTCACAATAGGAAACAACCTTTGATCATCCCACCAAATTTATTCATATTTCAAGATGAACATCAATGTGACCAGTCTTCTTGTCCATCATGATCAAGTGTAGTATTGAAATAGCAGTGGAGTTGGGGCACCTGGGTGGCTCAGTGGTTTAAGCCTCTGCCTTTGGCTCAGGTCATGATCTCAGGATCCTGGGATCGAGCCCCACATCGGGCTCTCTTCTCAGCAGGGAGCCTGCGTCCCTTTCTCTCTCTCTGCCTACCTCTCTGCCTACTTGTGATCTCTGTCAGATAAATAAATAAAATCTTAAAAAAAAAAAAAAGAAATAGCAGTGGGGCACACACCGCTGCTATTTTTCTTGAATGAAAGAAGTAAATATCAAATATAACCCATCCTAGATATTTTTTCCTTGTATTTCACTTTCTTCTTTGAGTCAGCTTTTATTTCTCCCTCTCTTTCTTGTTTGAAATAACTAATTCTATGAAGTAACTACTTAGTCTAATAGGATGACTGCAAAAAATATTGCAACAGTAGGAGGGAAATAACTATGCCTAGTAGGTTATTTTGTGTGTCTGGAGTAAATAGAACAAGTAACAGTAATGTGCATAACATTCATTACTTGTGGATTTATAAACATCTATCACAAATTCACCAGTACTACAGGGATAAGGGGCACTTTAGGTATTTTCCTCCTCTTCTACAGTACTTAAAACTTTCTAACATACCTTTATAGTTATAGAAATGTCTTACTTCTTTTCCAGATTTTAATTCTGTGAAGTTGACTGTGGTTTCATTGATCACCCAATCCCCAACAGGTTTGACAGTGTCTGGCAAATAACAGGCATTCAATGAATATTTGTTAATCAAATCTTCTCTATGTAAGGTAAAGGAACTAAAACCCTGAAAGATTGATGTGATTTGCAGGGTTTACACAGCTACTCAGCAGGGAAACAGAGCTGAAGCCCTGGATCTTCCAGTAAAAATCTTATGTTATTAACTATTTTGCATTTGAATCTTGCCTTGCTTCCTTTATTTACCTGGAGGACACAAACCATGGGTTGAACATTGCCTTTGTTCCACCATGTGCTTAATTCCAGTACAAATGCCTGGCTCAGAGATTGCTCCACAAGTGTTCTTAAAAAAAAAAAAAACATGGTGGGGCACCTGAGTGGCTTAGCTGGTTAAGCATCTGACTCTTGATTTTAGCTCAGGTCATGATTTAAGGGTTGTAAAATCGAGCACTGCGTTGGGTTCCGCAACAGGCATGGAGCCTGCTTAAGATCCTCTCTCTCTCTCTCAGGGAGGCAAATCATAAGAGACTCTTAACTCTAGGGAACAAACTGAGGGTTGCTGGAGGGGAGGTTGGTGGGAGGATGGGGTAATTGGGTTCTGGGCATTATGGAGGGCACTTGATGGAATGAACACTGGGTGTTGTATACGACTGATGAATCACTAAATCTACCTCTGAAACTAAAAAATTTTAAAAAGGTTCAAATTACCATTGGGATACCTGGCTTAAAGGTCAATGTACTGTAATCAGTAGGGGATTTGTTTCCCATTTTATCTTACAATGTTGTATAGCACATTTATGCAGCTGTGTTTTGATTAAATCATATTCCCATGAGTCATTAAAAAAAAAGATTCTCTCTCTCCCTTTCCCTCTGCCTCTTCCCCCAATCCTCTCTCTCTCTCTCTCTCTCTCTCTCAAAGCAAACAAACAAAAACACATATGGACTACTTTATTTTAAAAATTGTATTGTTAAAAAATGTTTTACGAAAAAAATGTTTTATGGTCAAACCGAGCTGCTACATTATAAATTGTTGACCCACTATTTTTCCTTGCCAAAAATCTCCCAGATTCCTATAAATCTCATGGCAATGTAGAGAACATGGGATAAAAATTTCTGTCTATTGTTTGGTAATTCTTCCAAAAGAAAATCTATGCCTTTGAGTGCCCACTTTAGATACTTTGCAGCTCTTAGAAATTCGGTAAGGTAAACCCTATAGAGTAAAGGTATCATGCAACACTATATATCACTCTCCACCTTCACAAGAGGGAGAAAAGTACAAAGGTAAACCACATGAACCTAAGGAACAAAGTGAATCACACAGATCTGCTAGATTTGATATAATCAAGAGGAGAATCATCCATTTCCTTTACTATGCATAACACTTCTGAGAATAGCATCACTCTAAAATGCTAATCTTACTCAGTGCTCTCAGGCCTTGCCCTCATCCCCCGTAGGGGCAATTCTCTCAGACACTGGCCATTAATTCAGTCACCAGTAGGCAAAGGCATAAAACTGATAAACATAAATCCCTCTGTCCTGAGCCAGGGAAACAATAAATAAATTCAACAGATATGTAATGAGCAGGCTGCCCAGACAGTATTCTAAGTTCCCCAAGCAGGGATTTCAGTCCAAATATGTACCAGTGTGTCCCCAGCAGACAAAAAGCAGACAAAAAAGAGAACCAAGATAAAAGCATGTACCCCCACCCCCCAATTCAACCAGAGGCTTACTACCCAGTAGTCATATCAATCTGTTCAGGTCAAACACGAATACTCTCTGCCCTGGGAAGTCTCCTTAGGTCCAGCCAACAACCATATACCCTTGTTTAAAAAGGAAGGTCTTAACACAGGGACTGGGGAGATAATATAGAAAGAAAAGACAAACATCCTTATGGGCAATGCTCCATGTTTTGTTTTTTAGGATTTGGATGTAAAATTTACTTCCGGCTTCTGAGAATTGTTTTTCAGCCATAAAGCTTTCAAAAATCTGGTACACCTAATTCAAAGCCTTTAAAATTTATGTTATAAAATTTATTATAGTGCCCTTATAAATCAGCACTTAGTAGTAACGAGTTATCAGAATGTGCCATATATTAAAAAGATAAGTCAGAATTAAATAGTAAAGAGAGAAGGTGTTTTCAAATCAGACAGCCAAAGCACTAACTAATGGGAACATTTGCAAACATGACAATGACTTACGGCAGGGCTCTTGGTTACAGTGCATAAATCTAGCAGAAGATTTTTGCATCTATCAACTGGGACTTTTGGTCCATTGTTTATAAATCAAGAAGTTAATGAAGAGTCAGGGATCTGTAAATCCAGACACTAAATTAGAGATTTGTAGCTTCTGACTTATAAATGTTACCTCAAGAATTACATATATAAATAAGCAGAAAAAGAAATTGCATTTGAAATCAGGTGGAGGTTAGCATTTATAAATCATGGTTGTAAATAAAAAGATTACCAATACTAACTCAACCAATTCTACAACTCTGCATTTCATAAGATCGTAACAGGGATGTGTAGAGCAGAATGCCAACACTAAGCAACTTCAGTGAAATAAGTAGCTCGTTCTTATTCCTAGGTTATTTTTTCAAAAATATGGTATTGACAGTACAATATTCTTTGCTCTACCATAAAAGAACCTTAAAAAATGGCAAATCATATCCCCAAAAGTCACTGTCTTGTTATATAAGTGAACTTCAAAGATGTTCCTTTTCCCTTCAGATACATACATACACAGAGAGAGAGAGAGAGAGAGAGAGAGAGAGAGAACATCCCAGGTAAGGACAATTGTCTCAACTTTTGGTTTGCTTCCTAACTTTACCTCCCAATGGAATCCTAGACAAGCACATGTCATTCTGGGAGCAGGTTGCTCAAGCCCCACATGGCTGCTTTCCAGAAGCCACACGCTATGACACTGAAGCATATTAGCTTGAGGGACCCTCATAGACCTCCAGTTTGTTCATTCCCAAATATTTCCTGAAAGGAGAGGGAAGACTCTCATCACAAAAGAACACAAGTAAAGCAGAATCAAGGAATATTAAAGAGCACAGTGCTAAGGGACCCAGACAGGTGACTGACTCGGAATTAGCTTTAACTGGATAGGTTTGCCTTTCCCTGGCTCTGTTTCAGAGAGATCTCATTGCTGGATTATCTTCCTCTGAGTTACCAGGGAAGAGCTGGGCCCAATGGAGTTTCCGGGAGACTCATTATGTCAAAGCTCCACTCTGTCCCGTATCTCCACCTCTCACCCAACCCTTGAGAGTCAAGTGCCTTACTTCCAGGGATACCCTGAGGCTGACGTAAAATATCATGCCTTCCCATTCCCACTGAAGCACCCCTGCTTTCTGTTTTCTCTCCATATTACATTAGTTAGTGTCTCACTAATCAGTAAAATCATGTATGCTCCACATTTGAATGGTGGCTAACCCGTGACCCCATGTGGACTAACAGCTTGACATGTTAATAGGACCTTTAGTACTCTTCCTTCAGGGAGGTCTGAATACGGGACTTTATCAATACAGGACTTTGTCAGTCATCTGCATCATGAAGACTAAAGACTTGAATAGAATGTATCTACCCTAGCCATCAGGGAAATACAAATCAAAACCACAATCAGATACCACCTTACACCAGTAAGAATGACAAAAATTAACAAAAGGGGAAACAACAAGTGTTGGCAAGGATGTGGAGAAAGGGGAACCCTTTACACCGTTGGTGGGAATGCAAGCTGGTACAGCCACTCTGGAAAACAGTATAGAGTTTCCTAAAGATATTAAAAATAAAGCTACCCCATGACCCAGTAATTGCACTACTAGGTATTTACCCCAAAGATACAGATGTAGTAAAAAGAATGGGCACATGCACCCCAATGTTCATACCAGTAATGTCCATAATAGCCAAACAATGGAAGGAGCTGAGATGTCTTTCAACACACGAATGGATAAAGAAAATGTGGTCCATATATACAATGGAATATCACACAGCCATCAGAAAGGATGAATACCCACCATTTGCGTCAACATGGATGGAACTGGAGGGGATTATGTTAAGTGAAGTGAGTCAAGCAAAGAAAGACAATTATCATATGGTTTCACTCAAATGTGGAACATAAACAATAGCATGAAGGACCATAAGGGAAGGAGGGAAATCCAGAGGGGGAGAAATCAGAGAGGGAGATGAACCTGAGAGGCTATGGACCCTGAGAAACAAT